>AWWV01011904.1:0-93445 GCA_001974805.1 Corchorus capsularis | reverse complement strand
AATAAAATAGCTCTCTAAATTAATTAAGTACTAGAACTTCTCGGCCGCGCTTCGCATGCGGTTGTTTTATTTTATAAATTCTTTTAAGAAAATTCAATTAAGAAATGAAATTTTGTTGTTAAATGATAACAAAACAAATCAATGAAGTAAAATTGAAGTATGGAAAAGACAAGAGAATAGAGAGATAATAGAATATGGAGAAGAAGAAATTATGAAGAATGGGAGAAATTGCTCCCATTCATCTTATTCCATAACAAAGTAAATGGCCTATTTATATGCACATGAATACATCACCATAAATATAAGGGGATGAACTTAGCACATAGATATATGTGTATGAATGAACCAAGTCATCAATCTTATCCATGCTTTAATTAGATTCATGGATATACACAACATACATGTATATTCATAACAAATTTATAATTAATTTATAATTATTTGATACTGTGTTTTATATAGGAAAGGGGATGAATGTTTTTTAATTTTTCCAAACTAAATGAATACAAATATAATAAACAAAACATTAGAAAATTAACTATTGACACTTGTCAAAGAAACCAAATGCCAAGTGACACTCAATGAGGGTCTTGTACATAAAATTAATAGTAGGTTTAATTAATTACTTTGCTTCTTTTTTTTATACCCATCTGATATCTATAATTTTGCACTGATTTATCCAGATCCGACCCTAAGAACTGATTAAGCTGAAATAAGGCGTTAAGTAGCTAACCACTTGATCCAATCCACATCGGTGCTTTTTCTTTTCTTTTTATAACAAGTAATAAGATATAACTTCGCTTGCTGAAAGTTGAATAGTATATTTTAAAAAATCAATCGTTGGATTTAATATTCTAATAATATGGTTCATTGCAACCGTTGGATTTCCTCTGTTTTATTTATGAAGAATTAACTTAATTAAAAGAGATAAACATGCAAAACAGTAGAGTTATGGCATCTGATTTTGCCTCTTAATAAGCGAGGAAATATTACAAAAGCCTAAAGTTCAGGAAAAAAGAAAGCAAACCAATTTACAGATCATTCCAAGTCCTTATCAAAATTTCGTAATTAAATTTCAGATTTTTCATTGTTTGAAGGGTGAAGGTCACATCCCAAGTCAAAACACAAACCAAAGAAATGGGAAATTCTTCATAATTAAGACAATCTTATCAAAGCAGGGCAACTAGAGTAATCCTCTCACCAACTTGTCCGAGGAACATTCACAATAATGGAGGAGAGGAATGAGCTGCAAGGAGCTTAATTAGAGGGAAAGACTAAATAAGTCGATTAATTACACTAAGTCAATAAAAAGAACTAGATCAGTCTGGGATTAAGAGAAAGGATTAACTGGAGTCTGGGATTAAGAGAAAGGATTTTGTACTGACCCCAACTAATGTCACAAATTGCAAATTGCACATTGTACAGATCTTGCTCCATACTAGTACATTAGTAGCATCCTGAACTTCCCACAATTTACACGTGCCACCTGATTTGCTGTCAGAAATGAAGGAACATTTGAAGCTTAAACCGAAAAAGAGTAACTGAATTTTACAAGGTTTTCAATCTTAATAATGGTTTAACAAGGAACCAAAATGCGCATACCCTCGAGGGCCAGATTAACAGTGTGACAGTGACAAACAACATGAACATTGAACGCTTGTGGATGTACATTAATAAGGTATGGCAGCCTCCACAAAACAGCTGGGCCATTTCTGTACCTGTTTCATAGTTTTGACTTTACATTTAGCATAGGTGATCCCCACTCTTTCCATTAATTTAACAGAGATAGAGATAACTTATAACCGAAGGAACATTCAAATGAGTAAAACATTGGAAGAAAGAAAGAGATCATTGAATTAAGATTAATTTAAGAAATAAGCTGCAACAACTCAAACTAAGAAACATTCATTTCAAAAATCAATGATCAAAATTGCCAAATGCTGATAAGAACTCAAAAACCAAAATAAGGCTAGCATGTTTTGAGAGATCATCTTCCCAAGCAATAACTAAATCCAGAACCTACTTCATATGATTCTATGCAATAAAAAGGGGAAAAAAGAAAAGGAAAATAACTATAAAAACTACTCATAACAAAAACATAAGTGTTGTAGCTCATGATTTGCTGGAAGTAGGAGATTGGTGACTGCTGAAAAGGGTTGCAAATTGTTGTAGCTCATGATCAAGCTAGCATTGAAGAAGGTTAGAGAAGAGATAATTAGCCATGTTGGAGAAGAGCGCCTGGTAAATGAATCAGATCATTCCAAGCTTCCGTATCTTCGTTGCATCGTCAACGAAACATTCAGATTATACCCACCAGCACCCACTTTTACCAGGAAAGGCTGAAATGAAAAATGTATAGCTATGGAAAACGTATACTCCTAGAAATTTTTAAGCTCTTCTTTCTATATTTGTTACTTGTTGAAATTGTCTAGTGAAACTGAAACTCTAGTTGACACTAGTTTAACAACTTGTCTGCTGCAGAAATGATATGAGTTTTATTTATTTATTTACTTTTTGGCCAAAGCAGAAATGATGAGTTCAAGCAGGCTATAGGATTAGAATTTCTATGACCATATTTGTCATTTTTTGGTTACATAATAAAAATAAAACCAGCCTTTTCCTTGTAAGAGATTTTAGTGATGAAATCCAAATGCTATATATAGCTGCCAATTTTTTTTTTTTGTTTAGAGGCAAATATATAATTATAAATATATTATCCCAAAAGTAATCCCAAATTCCCAATTAAGAAATTACCAAGACACTATCTCAAAAAAAAGAAATTACCAAGACAGAACATAGTCCCCTAAATCCTCTTCCCCCATTGTCTGTTCCCCTTATCCCCCATCCATCAAAACACGTGTCCCTTGTATTATACCTTGTTTGTTTCAAGTTTTATCTTTTTTTTTTGCCAAAGTTTCAAGTTTTATCAAATAACATTAATAAAAGAAAATAAAACAAAAATCCCACTTATCACCAGGTTTAGCCCCAAATTAAAAATAAATAATCGAATGTAAGGGTTGGTCCTAAATTTTAATACATTCCCCATAGGGTTTTAGAATGAAAATATAAAATTTAATTTAATTAGGCAAACAATGAATAACATTAGAAATTAAAAAGGGACACGTGTCATTATTTGGTCGATGGGGGACAATGGGGGACAGAAAATGGGGGGAGATGATTTTTACCCATATAGTAACCTTATAATTTCTCGGAAACTAATTGAAATAGTAATCCTTATTAACCTAGGAGTAACACTCGTATAAACATAGATATAAAGCAAACCCAACACTTGAACCTTATAATTTCTCAGAAACTAGAAATAGTAATCCTAATTAACTTAGGAGTTTGCTCAAAAAAAAAAATATTAACCTAGGAGTGACACTCGTATAAATATAAATATAAATATAAAGCAAACCCAGGGACGGAGCTGGGGGCGGGGGGATGGCGCCGCCCCCTCCCCCCAAGTTCTCCGAGAGCTTATATATACATGTGTTCTTTTCATCATGTACCTCAATCGAACTTCAATTTTGTTCCCCTAAGAAATATATAGGTGCTTTTTTATGAAACAATTTATATAATTTTGATTCATTTATACTTAAATGATCATTAATTATTTGTAGTAATATTAAATTATTTATCAATTTAACTATATATAGAATAACTTAATGTTTTTGAGTAATTCAAATTAATCAATTAGTCTAAGACCATTTATTAAGAGTTTAACTAGAAACATGGTGACACCTAAGTCTTTGCCTTAATTAGTAGGTATATGTCCCTTGAAGTTTATGTTATCACGTTTAAACTGTATGTGGTTTCGTGCAACCTTATTTTAATGTATGAACTTTTTTCCATAGTAAACTTTAATTATTTATATATAAAAAATTTTAGGAAGGTTTTTTTCCTCACATAAGAGGTGGTGAAAGGAAAAGTCTTGAACTCAATTTTTCATTCGGGTAAATTAATTCTAACTTTTAATCATCTCTTGTAAGATGAAAACTTATGAAATTTATTGAAAAATTTTGATTTGATATAGAAATACCTCTAGATTACTTTTATAGGATATAAAAATATCGTATTGTATTTGTATAAGTGTCCATTATATATCAAAACCAAATTTCACTTTAATATAGTATAAAGCGTTACCCCCCCCCCCCCCCCCCTCCCCAAAAAACAAAATTTCTGACTCCGTCCTGAGCAAACCCAACACTTGATAATTATAAGCGTAATATAACACCAAAGAATTTTTTTCAAAAGAAGAGGGAAAAAGTGATTCTTTCATGGAAAACATTAAGAAGAGATTGTTACTGTTGGAAAATTTCTAAATTAAGAAAATATTGAAATAAGACTTTGAGGTGCCAATCTTTGTCAAATACAATATTGCCTAACTATTTTAAACAAGTCATATTTGGAATACAACAAAGCCACTTGAGAACATTCAGAGAGAAGTAGAATTATTGGTTTTGTCTCTTGAAATGTTTATGTGAAAGCCTCCTTATATACTTGATCAACATACATGTCTTTTCATATAGACATAACTTTATGATCAATACATGTCTTTCCAAATAGACATAACTTTATGAATAATTATATCATAAAGATACCTTTTATAGACAAATAAGTCTCTTCATAATTGTTCACTCATGAACAAATCCCTTCAATAAACATCAACATAAAAAAAAATCCAACAATCCCCACTATTTTGGAATGTTGGTATTTTGAACTTTACCAATCCAAGTATTTACAAACTAATTCCCCCACTAGTTTGTTGACTTGAATAACCATAATTCACTATAAGCATAGTGCATACAAGAAGGATTCTTAAGAATTGGACCTTCAATTAGTGTAAGCATTTCAAGACGCTAACGAAGTACATGGTGTCCTAGGATTGAACCATGACTCCTTTCGTCTTGGGTCGGAAACACCACACATATTATACTTATTTTCTTCTAACCAAATTTCTCGTTTGCTCCTAGCACTATGACTGGCCCTGTGCTAGCGATCCATGTTCTATGAATATGTACAAAAGTAAAACCCTTTCATACTTTTGTTGAAGCGGCACCATTTCATATTCATATAGGTGGAGTCACTTGTTGTTGATTTATTACCTAACAACCTCTTATAGCTCCATTAAGAGTTTAATAACTCATCCTCTCTTATCACATTAGTACTAACAACTTCTATTTAGTATGGGACATAGTTAGTACTTTGAACAGACATTCCAATAACTTGTTATTACCCATTGAACCTCAGTCTATAACCGATTTGGTCAAGCGCGGTTGGGTTCCCATTATTGGTGTCTAAGGGTTATATTTTAGTACCCATACTAGTAGTCTACCACACCTTATCTCTAGGCAATGCCTTAGTTAACGGATCCGATAAATTCTTTGCTGAATTTATGTAAGAGATAGTAACCGTTCCATTAGAGACTTTATCATAAGGATTTTTCAATCCCAAACTTTAAATTTATGCATATTACTAATATGCTTTAAACATTCATGATTCAAGGAAATAATTGGCATTGGTTGTGGCCACGATACTATACTCATTGTTTACTTTCAAATCAATCTATTTCCTTAATTATATCCACCAAAATTTTCTTGTAGTACAAATGGATAATTTCCATGAAAAATACAAAGTCATTTAGTCGTTTTAGTTAAACTAGGACTTTCCAATGACTTTCATCAATAAATCGTATTGCGCTCTTTTTGTATAATTTACATAAAATAAGATTATACCAACACTATAGTGGTGTAACTCTTTTGTTTCTTTAAGAAACCAACTTATCTCTTTGTTTCTTTAAGAAACCAACACACCCCACTAGGTGAAATCACACACCCAATCATCAAAGGATGCCTCTTTATTTCAATAATAAAGATCACAATTGAATTCTTTAAAAAAAAAAAAAAGATCACAATTGAATTAAATCCAAGTAGTCATAAATGAAAAACTATATATTCTCGCTACCATTTGAGACTTATTTTATACCCTTAATCGTATAAAGATCATAGTCTCAAAATAAAATATAACATCTCAATTCATATGAGGTTGTACGCCAATAATTCACTTTATGATTAAATAATCATAACTCTCATATAACACAATGCTAAGCTCGTGCCCTATCACGAGTTTGTGAAACAAATAAATCACTTGTGACATGGACAATTTCCATTACACCATAATTCATGATTCGAGGAATAATTATAAATTCCATATCACAAATTGCTATAAAGCTTGTGCTCACGATTTGCATGAATTAATTCTCAAAGTCATTTTAACAAATAGAAATTATATAACTTCTTTAATCAATTTGAAGTTATTTCACAATATGTTTATTTCTTAAAAAAATAATAGAAATAAACATTAGATATAAATCATATAAAATGAACTTATATATATATATATATATATATATACACAATTGATACAACACAAGCATGCACCAAAAAGTATTACTTACTTCCTTCTATCTTCAAATCCAAAATTTCATGCTTCTTTTCGGTTTAATAATCATGTCTCCATTATTTTCATTTGATTTAAAAATAACCATGATTCTACCGAAATAATCAAGGATTAATAATATCCATCAATTGCTAATATGCAATAAATAATTTTGGAACTCATGACTTATCAATTTCATGATCAAGAAGGGAGAAACTTGCATAAAATAGCAAAAATTCAATGGACAAGTATTAAAGGAGAAACTCATCTCTTCCACCGATCGATTAATTCTTCATGATCATCAATGATTTTCTTGTGTGTGTTGATCAATCATTCTCTTTAAAAGAGTGACTTTGCATCATGCCCTCAAAGCCATTTCACTAGTTGAAGGAATATTGTATTTGAATTGTTGGAAAATTTCTAAATTAAGAAAATATTGTAACAAGACTTTGAGGTGCCAAGCTTTCTCAAATATAATATTGTCTAACTATTTTAGACAAGTCGTATTTGGGATACAACAAAGCCACTTGAGAACATTCAGAGAGAAGTAGAATTATTGGTTATGTCTCTTGAAATGTTTATGTGAAAGCCTCTTATATACTTGATCAACATACATGTCTTTTCATATAGACATAACTTTATGATCAATACATGTCTTTCCAAATAGACATAAAATAATTATATCATAAAGATACCTTTTATAGACAAATAAGTCTCTTCAGAATTGTTCACTCATGAACAAATGCCTTCAATAACCATCAACATTCAAAAAATATCCAACAGTTACCGCCACCTCCTCCTTCACCACGTACTGACGTACATGCCTTTGCTTTCCATCTAAGCACCCTGGTACTTTCGGGTGTAGCCGCCATAAGAGCATTGGCAGAGTTTCGTCAAGCAAACCTATGGTGGTGGTTGTGGGGGCGCTGGTGACGATGACAATACCATCAAATGCAAAGCTGATGAAGGCATTTTTGAGCAAGATTTTAACAAGGTCTTCAAGCCAAAGTCTTCAAAGGAGGAGGAAGTTCCAACCAAAACTCTCTAGGTTTTGTCCAGTCAATAATGGGGTCGCAGCTTCTTGATAATGTTTAGGACCATCTTTTTTGCTAGTTCATATCTTAGAATTTATAATTAGATATTTCTGGATTCTTTCTGCATGTAAAAGATGTTCTTCAAAACATAACCAGCCAAGTAGATAGTAAATTTATTTAAGATTCTTCTTAAGTTGATTTCGCTTTCTTTTGTTTTGTTTTATTTTAATTGCTTTATTTATTTATTTGATATAAAGACTTATAAAGGGGACAATTTAAATACAGATTTTTTAACAAATTGATTTAATTGTAATGATATAATTGACAAAAAAACCAATCTGACCGCGCCGAAATCAAAACTGATCCAACCCGATTTGACTAAATAAATCCATCCAATCCGAAAAAAATTGACCCGGATTTGGACCCAAATCTTCAATGACCTCAAGGATGGAGTTAGGGGTCCCCCAATGAACTTCAATTTTGCCCCCTTAAGTAATATATATATATATATAGGTGTTTTTTAATTTATGAGTTTTTTTAAGAATCTGATTATAGGATTTTGATAAACTATTAATTATCAAGAATTAGTTTATATACTTTTGATTAATTCAAATTAATCAATTAGTCTAACTACATATTATTAGGAGTTTAACTAGAAGCATGGAGACACCTGAGTTTTTGCCTAAACTGGTGGTATATATATGCATGCCCCTCAAAGTTTTATGATCTCACGTTCAAACTGTATGTGGTTTTGCAACCTAATATTAGATTTATTTTTTCTTTGATTATTATCTTTATGTTTAATGTTTTAAACATTTTCCTATAGTAAATTTTAATTATTGATATATAAAAAATATAAGAATTTATTTTTTGCACATAAAAGAGGTAGTGAAAGGAAGTTTTAAACTCGAAGTTTTGTTCGAATAAATTAATTCTAATTTTTAGTCATCTCATCTCAACTAAAATGGAATAAATTTTTTTGAAAATTTCGATTTTGATATATAAATGCTTAGATTACATTTGTAGGATAGAGAAATCATCAAATTTACGATGAAAATTATTGTGTATATATATATATATTATGATATTTCATACAATATATACTATATATTATTTTTAACTATCATGGAAATTACTAAAAGGCCAAATTGAAGATTAATGCGGTGCTATCTTTTGACTATTTTTGGTCTTTTCTCACTTTTTGGATAACTAAAAAGCCCCTCTATGAGTTTCCCCCATACCTTTTCCTTCTACCCTTTTTCGTAATTACACATTTCCCTTTCTTAATTGTTTTTAATTAATGTTTAAGGCTTTTAATTAATTGCTTCTAAATCCTAAACCCTTAATTACTTTTAATTAATATTGTTTCTCTCGCTGTTTTCTTTTTTCCTCTCACCAACTCAGTTGCTACTTCCTTTCAATTCCTCGGTGCTGATCAATCTTCAGGTTTTCCAAAAATCAAATCTTTCCATCACTCCCCTATGTTTTCACCTTCATATCTCTTTCCTCTTTCTTCTTTCTTCTTCGTCTCCATCCCTTCAACATGGACCATCCAATATTTTCCCCTTCTAAATTAAAACCACCATTTGTTGAATGTGAGTATTATTATCCAATTAACAACATATTTTATTACCTCTTTGCACTTCCTATTACTTACAAATAAAAACATGTTCTTGATTTTCTTAATCCATTTAAATAGTTGCATTTTTACTGCAACCTTATATAATTCAATCAATTAATCAATCAAGTACCACTCTAGAACAAAAAATGTTCTTGGCCCTTATATAATTGATTATATTAATATCCTTATTCAATCAGTTAATCAAGCACCACTCTAAAATAAAAACGCCCGTATTATAAGTGTTCCATTGTTTACTAAAACCAAATTTTACTATAATATCTTATAGGATTTTAAACCCCCCCCCCCCCCCCCCAAAATTTCTAGAATGACCTGAACCTAAAACGACCCGGACCCAAAATTACTTGAACCCGATCAACCCGTGATATTGACTCCAAATTACTTGAATTGGGATTAATTATATTTAAGTGACTCGAACCCGAAAATGCAAGACTCAAACTGAAATTATCCAAACCATATGACCTGAAACCGAAAAAAACCCAAATCAGAATTGACACGAACCCAAATGACCCGACTATAAAAGTTATAAAAAAAAAGCATATTCTATTGCATAAAAAAAATCTTACTCTTGATTGACTAAATGAAAGCAAAAGAGCATGGCTAAATTGAAATAAAAAAGTAGAAAGACAAAGATCATATAAAATCAAAAAGTAAGTGACTTAAATGTTTTTAATTAAAATTAATTAAATACTCATTAACGTAATTAACACCAACAAGTTGATTGGCCCGTGCTGACGCTACGGGCGTTTTTTTTGTTAAACTCGTGATTCAGTACCATGTATATATTAAAAGATTTTCTCCGTAAATATATAAGAATTTCTTAATCATATGATACTTAAAAAGTAAGGTTCCATTGTTTCAAACATATATGAATCAAACATGATTTGTAGAACATAATTTTTAAGTTCAGATGAGTACAAAGACTTTTTGGCTTCTAATCACAATCTTCAATGCTTGGGCTATGCTGAATCTAACCAATAGACCTTGGTCTCTACGGAGAAGGATTAATACGCAGACTGCCTTGACGTTCACCATTTCCAATGGTACGCAGCTCCTTTAGCCAAATCTATGAATTTTTGGACAAAGTCAAACTCAAATTGGAATATAGGAAGCATAATATATATAATTCAGTTTCTGGTCTTTTAAAAAATGACAACCTGCATTGACATGTTTACTGGGATTGTTTTATTTCCTCTTTTAAGAGACAGATTTTTGTAAAAATAATCGACGGGGAAAAAAAAACCAAAGTCAATAAATTACCAAAAAAAATTAATCACCTCAAAAATAAAAAGTTAGGACATTTAAGTAATCTACCAGGTAGGTAAAGACGAAAAAGATTACTTCTACAGCTCATCATTAATCTGGGGTAGGGATCTTTTAGTAATTCCACCCACCTCATCATTAATTCGGGGTAGAGATCTTTTAGTAATTCCACTACTCTATTAAAGTCAAATGAGAAATGACCAAAAAGTCTAGTTATTTAATCACCTCAAGAATCAAAAGTTAGGGCATTTAAGTAATCGACCAAGTGTAAAAAGACGAAAAAAAAATTAGTTCTCTCGCTGCTCATTAATCCGAGGTAGGGATCTTTTAATAATTTGCATATGTTTATTAAAATATTATGTAGTATATATATTTCTCTTTTCCAGTTTTTTTCTTTAAAAAAATTCTTACGAATTACGATAATAGATTTACATATTAAAAATTTTTATTATGTAATTTTTTTTCTTTTAACATGTAAAAGTTTTATGAATTACGAATTACCAATTTTTCTTTTATTAAAGTTAAATAAAAGTTTCCCACCAATTAAAATTTAAAAGTTAAAGTTAAATAAAAATTTAAGAAGATATTTTAGATATATATTTTATATTAAATTACCTATTAACCATTAAAACTTAATAGGTTGAAAGATCTGTGACCCAATATTAGAGAATGCGTGGAGGTATTTTATTGGTGAAAGAAATTGACAATAGAAGTCATGAGCTGGCCAATTGTAGGTAGTAGCCACACTGGATTACTATCTAAGTTCTTCAAACGATGAGCGTCCTTAAACAAATGCAATAGTTTGTAACTCCACGTAAGTTTTAAGAACCAAGCTTTGTTTTCTTTAGTTTTTGTTAAAAAGATTAGGGTATTTTAAGAGATTAAGAAAATATAATCAATTAATTTACGTGAAATAAAAATATAAGTTTACCCTTTAAATGGATATTAAATTTTTAGAATTAAAATGTTATTTTAGATGTTTAAGATCAAAGATTTTGAAATTTAGAATTATAAAGTATAAAGATAAATATAAAGATAGAGACAAAGATAATAGTTCGTATTTTTTTGAGGTAAATAATAGTACGTATTTTAATTTGGGTCTCATTCTGTTGGCCAAACCCCTTTTAATTTTAATGAAATAAAAATAAGTAGTAACCAAAAAGGCAATACTTTCCATGTTTGGCCGTCAATAGTAACCAAACAATATTAAATAAAAAATATTTTACCATCTCTATGGCGCAAACCAACCAACCTTGTCCTGGAAATAAGAATTGATATTTTCATTGGTGCAGCTCTAGGATTACATTATCTCCAAATGGTTATAGCACAAGGATTTATCCATCGTGATGTAAAGACTAGAAATATTCTTATTCTTGATGATTCCTTGGGTTATACTTCTATGGAGGTAATTTAATCCTAGAGCTGCACCAGTGCAAACATAGCCTTGCTCTATGGCTGCAGATTTCGAGAGGCCATATCAGCACTGTGAAGTGAAGGGTTGCTTCGAATATCTTGATCCTGACTAATTCAGGAGGCAATAGCTTGAGAAATTGGATGTATACTCATTTGGGTAGTCCGAGGTTTTATGTGCAAGGGCAGTGATTTGCCAAATTTGACAAGGGAGTAGGTTATTTGGCAGAGTGGGCAATGCAGTGGCCTAGAATGGGGATGATTGAGAGGATTGTTGATCTTAAAATTGTTGGGAATATTAATGGAGAATCATTGAAAAAAAATTGCAGAAGCTGCAGAGAAATGTTTGGAAGAATATCTGCACCTTCTGCAATTTTTTTATGGAGTAGACCAAGCATGGGATCTGTTAATGTGGAACAATAGAAAGAGAGAAAGAAAGAAAAACGGAAAAAGAGGGAGAAAAAGGGGGAAGAAACAGAGAATTAACCCAATTATAGGAAAGGAAAAAAGGGAAGCTCGAATCTAATACCATCAAATAAGGATTACATTACCTTCGCACAGGTAAGAATGGTTCAACTCCAAGACGCGGTCATATTCAAAGAGGAATGCAGTCAAATTTTAAAAGAGATGAGGCATATGACAAACTGTACATAAAATTTCAAATAAGAATATATAAATTTTTGTTAAACAAGCATTGGTACATACTACATAGGCTATTCAAAATGAGTCAGACATGGGAAGAACTCATACTAAGAAACATTTCCTATAAAATATCAATAATCAGAGTTTCAAAGTGATGATAAGAACTTACAAAACCAAAATAAGGAACATTAATCCAAAGTCAATCAATAAAAGAAAGGATTAGGTAAAAATCAACTTCTCAAGCATAATATAGTCTATGCAGAGGAAATAAGCTTCAGAAAGTACTTAATGTATAAGAGTTCGATGTTTAGAATTGAACAATTACAAAGACTCTTACAGGGACATCTATTCAATTAATTAATAAGAAACCGATAACGTAAACTGCCAGTCATAATCAAGTGTATAATATATATGAATATACAAAACATTTCCAAATTACTTACCAAAAGAAGAGTGGAGATGCTGTGTTAGACCCTCATACAGAAGACAGGTTCTCAAGACTCAAAGTATTGATCAAAAGCATGGTCACTTTGATAACAAGAAAACGAACTGAACCGAAGATATTCTATAGTAACGAATCAACCTCAACCCTTGGCGTCAAATCCTAAAATGTTTTCTACATGTCATCTTCAAAGTCATAGACAATTACTTTATTGTCTATCCAGACAACAACCTTTGGCTCTTCTTCTTTCCCAAATTGAGTAAGGCATACATCAGAGAGTCTAGGATACGATTCTTCCAATTTTATCTCAGGGAAGCGTTTCCACAAATTATCTATATACAGATTATGCTTCAGCAACCAACCAGAATAATCACTTGCCATCTCATAGACCTCAAATTCGTAACACATGCTTAACTCATAGGTCAGTGCAGAATATAAAACACCTTGACACTCCCCAAAATATGCTTGTTGATTCCCAATATGATTCTTTTGTAGTATAGGCGATGGCATTGGTTCCAAGCGTTCGTGGATGCCAAAGAGACAAGTTAGGAGTAAGTTTCTGAATGAAGAGGAAGAAGCAATGTTGAATGTAGTTGAAGAAGAAGAAGCATTGTTGAATGTTGAATGTTTAATTATAAAGGAATTGATGTTACATTCATTGAACCATGCCTTGAGGTTTCTGAATTGCACTTGACGACATGGACTCTTGGAACTGGGAAACCTTCGTTTATTTTCAACAAGCAGTGGCATCAGATTGCCATGGAAAATTCTGATAGTCTCAAGCCAAAGGCAGTTGTCCAAGTCTGGTCGTTTCACCGTCTACCGGATTCAAACTTGGGTTTGCCATGATTAAGGTTAAAATAAGCTAACTATGGAAAGAAAGAGATTGTATTAAGAAATAAGCTGCAACAACTCAAACTAATTAGAAACATTCCTGTCAAAAATCAATGATCAAAATGATTTTAACAACTTGTCTGCTGTAGAAATGATTTTATTTATTTATTTATTTTTTGGCCAAAGCAGAAATGATGAGTTCAAGCAGGCTATAGGATTTAGATTTAGAATTTCTATGACCATATTTGTTATTTTTTGGTTACATAATAAAAATAAAACCAGCCTTTTCCTTGTAAGAGATTTTAGTGATGAAATCCAAATGCTATATATAGCTGCCAATTTTTTTTTCTTGTTTAGAGGCAATATATAATTATAAATATATTGTCCCAAAAGTAATCCCAAATTCCCAATTAAGAAATTACCAAGACGCTGTCTCAAAAAAAGAAATTACCAAGACAGAACGTAGTCCCCCTATAGTAACCTGATAGAATCAAAAAGATTTCAGGATTGCAAGAACCTAAGAACTTGCCCAGAAAGAGGCAGACTTAGAGAGAAACTATCAAAGAGAGAGAAACCAGATTTTTCATTAATTCCTTCGTTACCCAGTATATTGCTAGCTCCAGTACTAGTAGTTCCCTTCACGTGTTCTAGCTGGAAAAGCATAATTTGTACAAACAAAAATGAAATAAAGCTAATGGGCTCATATGACAGGCCTAGCCCAACTCCCATATAATTAAATAGCAAAATAGCAGTAAATAGCAGTAAAACAAGCTCTGCATCAGATGGTCTGCATCAAATACTCCTCTCTTCGAATGAATCCTTGACCTCAAGGATTGAAGTTTGGATATTTGGCTTGGAGTTCCTTCCGATCCTCCCAAGTGTCATCCTCTGGAAAAGAATAGGACCAGTGTACCAGAACTTCGGTCACCACCTTGTTGTTGCGCTTGATCATCCTCCTGTCAACAATACTAATAGGCTCTTTCACCAAGGTTCCATCATAGTGCAAAGTAGGCAACTGAGCAGTAGCTGGTTGAGTCCCAATGTGTTTCTTCAACTGGGACACATGGAATGTGGGATGAACCCTTGCATCATTAGGTAGTTGGAGACTATATGCAACCTTTCCCACTCGCTTGATCACCTGAAAGGGTCCAAAATACTTAGCTGAGAGCTTCAAACAGGCCCTGTTAGCAATTCTTTGCTGCCTATAAGGCTGCAACTTGATGTATACCCAATCTCCCACACTAAACTGTCTATCGGATCTCCTTTTATCTGCTTGATTCTTCATCCGAGTTTGAGCCCTTTGAAGATAAAATTTCAGTATTTTGAGAGCTGCTTCTCGAGCTTGCAAGCTCCTAGCAACAGTTTCTACCATTGAGTCACCAGCCAAGTAAGGGGTGTGAAGGGATGGTTTCTGACCATAAACAGCCTCATAAGGTGTGGTATGGATAGTGGTGTGATAAGAAGTGTTGTACCACCATTTAGCCAATGAAATCCATTTTGCCCATTATGTTGGTTTCTCACTACACATACATCTAAGATACGACTCTAAGCACCTGTTCACCACCTCGGTCTGCCCATCTGTTTGAGGGTGGTAGGCAGTGGAAGCTTTCAAAGTTGCCCCCTGTTTCTTAAATAATTCTTGCCAAAAGTTGCTCATAAAAATTTTATCTCGATCCGAGACAATACTTTCTGGCATCCCATGTAACTTAAACACCGAGTCCATAAACACTAAGAACTAAGAATTCAAAAAGAACCTAAGATTTCAGATACCAGGTGATAGAATAGAAAAGATTTCAGATTGCAAGAACCTAAGAACTTGCCTAGAAAGAGGGAGACTTAGAGAGAAACTCTCAAAGAGAGAGAAACCAGATTTTCAATAATTCCTTCGTTACCCAGTACATTGCTAGCTCCAATACTAGTAGTTCCCTTCACGTGTTCCAGCTGGAAAAGCATAATTTGTACAAACAAAAATGAAATAAAGCTAATGGGCTCATATAACAGGCCTAGCCCAACTCCCATATAATTAAATAGCAAAATAGCAGTAAATAGCAGTAAAACAAGCTCTGCATCAAATGGTCTGCATCATAACCTTATAATTTCTCGGAAACTAAGAAATAGTAATCCTAATTAACCTAGGAGTAACACTCGTATAAATATAGATATAAAGCAAACCCAACACTTGAACCTTATAATTTCTCAGAAACTAAGAAATAGTAATCCTAATTAACCTAGGAGTTTGCTCAAAAAAAAAAAAATAACCTAGGAGTGACACTCGTATAAATATAAATATAAAGCAAACCCAACACTTGATAATTATAAGCGTAATATAACACCAAATAATTTTTTCAAAACAAGAGGGAAAACGTGATTCTTTCATGGAAAACATTAAAAAGAGATTGTTACCGCAACCTCCTTCTTCACCACATACTGACGTACATGCCTTTGCTCTCCATCTAAGCACCCTGACGCTTTCAGGTGTAGCCGCCATAAGAGTATTGGCAGAGTTTCGTCAAGCAAACCTATGGTGGTGGTTGCGGGGGCGCTGGTGACGATGACAACACCATCAAATGCAAAGCTGATGAAGGTGTTTTTGAACAAGATTTTAACAAGGTCTTCAAGCCAAAGTCTTCAAAGGAGGAGGAAGTTCCAGCCAAAACTCTCTAGGTTTTGTCCAACCAATAATGGGGTCGCAGTCTTGATAATGTTTAGGACCATCTTTTTTGCTAGTTCATATCTTAGAATTTTATAATTAGATTTTTTTGGGTTCTTTCTGCATGTAAAAGATGTTCTTCAAAACATAACCAGCCAAGTAGATAGTAAATTTAATTGGCATAAATACCACTTTGCACCCTTAAGTTTGTACGGACTGCCACTTTGTCCCTAACTTTTTTATTTTGACCAAAACGCACCCTAAAGTTTTATTTTTGTGCCACTTTGCACCCTCTGTCCGGTAGGACAAAACAAATCGATCGCGGCGTCCGACGTGGCATGCCACGTGGACAAAAAATGACACATGACATGTATCCTTTTGTGCACGTGGCATGCCACGTGCCATTTTTTGAAACATGTGGCATGCCACGTGTCACTTTTTGGTACACGTGGCGTGATATGTGTCACTTTTTGGTACATGTGGCACGATTTTTTGGTACATGTGGCGTGCCACATGTCATTTTTTGGTACACGTGGCGTGCCACGTCGGACACCGTGATAGAATCGTTTGTCCTACCATGACGGAGGGTGCAAAGTGGCACAAAAATAAAACTTTAGGGTGCGTTTTGGTCAAAATAAAAAAGTTGGAAGCAAAGTGGCAGTCCGTACAAACTTAATGGGGTAAAGTGGCATTTATGCCAAATTTAATTAAGATTCTTTTTACGTTGATTTCCTTTCTTTTGTTTTGTTTTATTTTAATTGCTTTATTTATTTATTTGATATAAAGACTTATAAAGGGGACAATTTAAATACAGATTTTTTAACAAATTGATTTAATTGTAATGATATAATTGGCAAAAAAAATCAACCTGATCGCGCCGAAATCAAAACTGATACAACCCAATTTGACCAAATAAATCCATTCAATCTGCAAAAAAAAAAAAAAAAAATGGCCCGGATTTGGAACCAAATCTTCAATGACCTCAGGGACGGAGCTAGGGGGTGGTGCCCCCCCCTCCAAATGAACTTCAATTTTACCCCCCCTAAGTAATATATATATATATATGTGTGTGTGTGTGTGTTTGTTGTTTTTTTTTAAATTTATGAGTTTTTTTTATGAACCTGATTATAGGATTTTGATAAACTATTAATTATCAAGAATTAGTTTATATACTTTTGTGTAATTCAAATTAATCAATTAGTCTAACTACATATTATTAAGAGTTTAAATAGAAGCATGGAGACACCTGAGTTTTTTCCTAAACTGGTGGTATATATGTGCATGTCCCTCAAAGTTTTATGATCCCACGTTCAAATTATATGTGGTTTTGCAACCTAATATTAGATTTTTTTTTTCTTTTTATTATTATCTTTATGTTTAATGTTTTAAACTTTTTCCTATAGTAAATTTTAGTTATTGATATATAAAAAATATAAGAACTTACTTTTGCACATAAGAGAGGTAGTGAAAGGAAGTTTTGAACTCGAAGTTTTGTTCGAATAAATTAACTCTAATTTTTAGTCATCTCATCTCAACTAGAATGGAATAAAATTTATTGAAAATTTCAATTTTGATATGTAAATGCTTAGATTATATATGTAGGATAGAGAAATCATCAAATTTACGATGAAAATTATTGTGTATATATATATTATGATATTTCATACAATGTAGTATTATAAGTGTTCCATTGTTTACTAAAATCAAATTTTACTATAATATCTTATAGGATTTTCACCCCCCAAAACAAAATTTCTAGCTACGTCCCTGAATGACCTGAACCTGAAACGATCCGGACCCAAAATTATTTGAACCCGATCAACCTGTGATATTAACTCCAAATTACCTGAATTGAGATTAATTATATTTAAGTGACCCGAACCCGAAAATCCAAGACTCAAACTGAAATTATCCGAACCATATGACATGAAACCGAAAAAAACCCGAATCAGAATTGACACGAACCCAAATGACCCGACATTTGAGTGATCTGATCCCAATCAAACCTGAAAACCGAAAATTAACCAAACATGTACGTATAACCCAAAATTTCCTTAACTCGAAACTGGCATAACCCAAATCCAACCCACCCAGCCCATTTGTATATACATAGGGTTTTACTATCAAATTAACAAAAGAAATCTCACACAAATAAAGATAATAACAAAATAAAATAACAAATTTAAACCCACAACAAGAGTTACATTTATCTAGCAAAAAATTAATTATAAGTCAAATAATTGCACGCTAAGGGAAATAATAAATTTTAATGACAATACATTAAATTATCAAATAGAAACATGTCAATCAAAATAACATTTTAAATTAAAATGGCAAAAATAAAATAATTATAAAAATGTTGAATTTAATTAAATAAAAATAGAGTTTTTAGTAGAATAAAACAGTATATTTAAAAAATTAATATATCCAAGTTTCTAATGGAAAATAGTAAAATGGTATAAAATAAAGTAATTATAAAGATATTAGATTTAACTAAGTAAAAGTAGAGTTTTTAATAGAATAACACTATATTTAAGCAATGACATTTAAGAAATATATTCGAAAAATAAGGGTACAATCGTCGATTCAAAAGTTTTACAAAACTCGTACTTTTATATATAACTAGTATTTACTTCCACGTGCGTTGCACGTGATACTCGTATTTAAATTAAATGAAAATTAAAATAATGATTGAAATTAATTATATATGTAGAGCTGTCAAATCTAAGCCGAACCCAATAACTCGTCCAATCCGACATAATCCGATGTTGATAAAAAAAATAAAGGACCCAGACCCAACCTATTTAGACACGATAAACTGTATATGCAGTTTGTTAAACTTCATCAGTGATGGATTGTAAAATAAAATCGAATAATAAATATATTAAATAAAATTAAAAATTAAACATTAAAAAATTATGCTTTTTTGGTGCAAAAAAAAAATTTTAACGTTGACCAAATTGAGCTGAATCTAAACCTGAAAAATCCAAAACCCGGATGATCCGGAACCCGATTGACCCGAGGTCAAAACTCGAATCCGCCTAACCCAATTAGACCTAGTAGACCTGAACCTAGATGAACCGAAACCCGAATGACTCGAGAAAATTACCTGATTCATTTGACTTAGAACCATATTTAACCTACTAATACACGCTACAAAAATAGAAAAACAAAGTGAATCACAATAATTAGATTTTAAATAAATTTTTAACTTAATTTGTTAAAAAGTTTGAATAGTTAATGATTAGCCAATTTATTTTAACTTTTAAACTTGATAATAATACTTTTATCAACTCATATTATAATTGAAATGGATCCATAACTACCAAAAATATCTCCAATATTTTAAAAGTAAAATGGTAAAAATAAAATATTTATTAAAAATATTCAATTTAATCAAATAAAAATAGAGCTTTTAAGTAGAATAATTGTAAAAGTTTATTTGTAAAAAAAATTGTAAAAAGAATATATTTTAAAAATTCTAATATGTCTAAGTTTTTTAATTAAAATAGTAAAATGATAACAACAAAATAGTTATAAGGATATTAGATTTAATTAAATAAAAATAGAGTTTTTTTACAGAAAAATAAAAATAGAGTTTTTAGTTGAGTAAAACTATAAAAGTATATTTAAAATTTTCTAATACATCTAAGTTTTTTTAATTAAAATAGTAAAATGGTAAAAATGATATAGTTATAAGAATGTGAGAATTTTTTTTTTAATTATACAGCAAGCAATATATCAAGCAAAAAATCAATTATAAGTCAAATAAAATAATTGCACATTAGGGAAATAATAAATTTTAATCATAATACATTATTATAAACTATCAAATAGTAAGATGTCAATCATAATAACTTTTTGAATTAGAATGGTAAAATAAAATAATTATAAAATATTGAATTTTTTTAGATAATAAAATATTGAATTTATTTAAATGAAAATAGTGTTTTTAGTAGAATAAAACTGTATATTTTGAAAACAAAAATAGTAAAAAAAAAGCAATTATAAAGATATTAGATTTAATTGAATAAAAATAGAGTTTTTAGTAGAATAAAACTATAATAGTTAAGTAATGGCATTTAAGAAATATGTTTGAATAATAAGGGTATAATGGTCGATTCAATTAGAAAAATAAGGGTATAATAATCGATTCAAAAGTTTCTCATAACTCGTACTTTTATATATAGTATAGATATAGATATACCCTTTTACTAATAACGATTCAATAGGCTTACATATTATATCTTTAGTAATTCAATAACCTTACACCCATGTAATTTAGTACCCTTTGATCTATAATGAAGGTTATATGACATTTTTCCCCCCTTAATCTCCCCACTTCATTTACAAAACAAAAATTTAAAACACAATTTATTTTTTTCAACCAATCTTACAGGTGAAACAAATTGAATATGTAGATAATAAATAACACCAACAAATTCCATAAACTTACATTTTTAGTAATTATAGTAATAGTAAATGAAATAAAAATACAAAATTATATAATTAATTACTAATAGAAATGAAATAAAGCTATTCTTAGTTGTTTATAACAGAATGAAATTAAAGCGTGGTAATCTAAATGAAATAAAATTACATATTTACATAATTATTATTAATCTAAATGAAATAAAAAATTAAAAAAACATGCTTACCCTTTAAAAGAATACTAAAATTTTAAAATTACACAAAATGATAGACAAATTGTCAAAAATGCTAAAATTTTATCAATAATTTCAATATCTTGCGGAAAAAAAAAGAGTTTCAATAACATTACAACCTTAAAAATTTTAGTTCCCTTACATCAATAATAATGGTAACAAATCTTTTATTTGAGGTTATCAAACATCTATAGAGGTGTTATAGTAATAAAAAAATCACTAAACTTACATGCTTAATAAGTGTTGTAAGCTTAGTAGCAAAAAAAAAAAAAAACTTTGTAAGCTTTCATTTAAATGAAGAATGTTATACCAATATTTCTTATTTAAGGTTACCATTTTTCGTATTCAAGGTTACTAAAAAAATGTGATGGTTAACAGAAAGATTGAGATGCTAGCTATTAGCTAATTTACTTTGTAACTTTTGTTTACCAAATTTCTTATATAAGATTATTAAAAAACTGTAGAGGTTATCAAAAAAATAAAGATGCTATCAACAAATTTAATAATGATATTAATCCTTAATAAAATTATATATGTACATTTCATCAATAAAGAGGCTATTGGTTATCTTATCAAAAGTTATATTAAAAAACACTATTTTAGTTATCAAAGAAGTTATTAATTATATTATCAACAAATTAAGTAATCTAACGCCCTTAGTAATTTTAGAAGCATTTTGCTAATAATGACGAGTGTTAATTCTCTTATCTAATGTCTCAATAACCAAAAATATTATATATATATATATATATATATATAGTTATGAACAAAAGTTAGAGTATCATATATAAAAAAAGTTCAGCAACCTTAAATCCTTAGTAAATTAAGTAGCCTTTCGTAAAAAAAAGATGAGTTATTAATTTTCTTATCTAAGATAAGTAAAATTAGGTTATCAAAAAAGGTATGATCCTATCAACAAATTAGTAACCCTATATCTTTATTAATGAAAATTCCCAATCTTGTAATATGAAGTTGCTAAAAAACTATAAAAGTTAACAAAATAGCTATAATGCTTTCTACAAAGTAACTTTTTTTTTTTGAAAAATTGAATATTACCATTATTTTTACTTAAAAGTTACAAAAACATTTTTAAATGCTATCAAAATTGTTATATTACTATCTACGGTAGCCTTACTTTTTGATTACCAATTTTTTTATCTAAGATTTTTAAAAAGACTATGAAAGTTATAAAAAAAAACATGATTCTATTGCATAAAAAGAGTCTTACTCTATTAATTGACTAAATGAAAGCAAAAGAGTATGGCTAAATTGAAGCAAAAAAGTAGAAAGACAAAGATCATATAAAATCAAAAAGTAAGTGACTTAAATGTTTTTAATTAAAATTAATTAAATACTCATTAACGTAATTAACACCAATTTCTCTTTTCCAGTTTTTTTCTTTAAAAAAATTCTTACGATAATAGATTTACATATTAAAATTTTTATTATGTAATTTTTTTCTTTTAACATGTAAAAGTTAATTTTATGAATTACGAATTACCAATTTTTTCTTTTATTAAAGTTAAATAAAAGTTTCCGACCAATTAAAATTTAAAAGTTTAAGTTAAATAAAAGTTTAAGAAGATATTTTAGATATATATTTTATATTAGATTACCTATTAACCGTTAAAACTTAATAGGTTCAAAGATCTGTGACCCAATATTAGAGAACACGTGAAGGTATTTTACTGGTGGAAGAAATTGACAATAGAAGTCATGAGCTGGCCAATTGTAGGTAGTAGACACACTGGATTAATACCTAAGTTCTTCAAACAATGAGCGTCTTTAAACAAATGCAATAGTTTGTAACTCCACGTAAGTTTTAAGAACCAAGCTTTTTTTTCTTTAGTTTTTGTTAAAAAGATTAGGGTATTTTAAGAGATTAAGAAAATATAATCAATTAATTTAAGTGAAATAAAAATACATGTTTACCCTTTAAATGGATATTAAATTTTTATAATTAAAATGTTATTTTAGATGTTTCAAATCAAAGATTTTGAAATTTAGAATTATAGAGTATAAAGATAAAGATAAAAATAGAGACAAAGATAATAGTATTTTAATTTGGATCTCCTTCTATTGGCCAAACCCTTTTTAATTTTAATTTTAAATTAAGCCGTCAATAGTAACCAAACATTATTAAATAAAATATATTTTACCATCTCTATGGCGCAAACCAACCAACCTTGTCCTGGAAACAAGACTCGATGTTTGCATTGGTGCAGCTATAGGATTATATTATCTCTACACGGTTATAGCAGAAGGATTTAGCCATCGTGATGTAAAGACTACAAATATTCTTATTCTTGATGATTCCTTGTGTTATACCCGTATGGAAGTAATGTAATCCTAGAGCTGCACCAATGCAAACATGGCCTTCTTCATTGCGGTGCTAACATGGCCTTGCTCTATGGCTGCAGATTTCGAGAGGCCATATCAGCACTGAAGTGACGGGTTGCTTCGGATATCTTGATCCTTGACTAATTCAAGAGGCAATAGCTTGAGAAATTGGATGTATACTCATTTGGGTAGTCGTTTCCGAGGTTTTATGTGCAAAGGCAGTGATTTGCCAAATTTGACAAGGGAGCAGGTTATTTGGCAGAGTGGGCAACGCAATGGCATAGAATGGGGATATTGAGAGGATTTTTGATCTTAAAATTGTAGAAGCTGCAGAGAAATGTTTGGAAGAATATCTGCACCTTCTGCAAATTTTTTATGGAGTAACCAAGCATGGGATCTGTTAATGTGGAACAATGGAAAGAGAGAAAGAAAGAAAACGGGGTTATATGAAAGGAAAAAAAAAGGAAAAAAGGTAATTAACACAATCTGCTTTTGTTTGCACTTTTTTAGTAGAATTTTCCGTTTATCCGCATTGCCTGTCTTCATAATCGTTCTCCATCCCAAACGTCTCCATCTATCGATAGTCATCCTTCTTTAATTAAACCCCAATTTTTTATTATCAAAATCTAACGGAAAAAGTGGGAGAAAAAGGGGAAGAAAAGGAGAATTAACCCAATTATAGGAAAGGAAAAAAGGGAAGCTCGAATCTGATACCATCAAATAAGGATTACATTACCTCTGCAAAGTTAAGAATGGTTCAAATCCAAGACGAGGTCATATTCAAAGAGGAATGCAGTCAAATTTTAAAAGGGATGAGGCGTATGACAAACTGTACATAAAATTTCAAATAAGAATATATAATTTTTTGTTAAACAAGCATTGGTAGTATACATACTACATAGACTACATTCAAAATGAGTCGGACAGGGGAAGAACTCATACTAAGAAACATTTCCTATCAAATATCAATGATCAGAGTTTCAAAGTGCTGATAAGAACTTACAAAACCAAAATAAGGAACATTAATCCTAAGTCAATCAATAAAAGAAAGGATTAGATAAAAATCAACTTCTCAAGCACAATATATTCTATGCAGCGGAAATAAGCTTCAGAAACTACTTATAATGTATGAGAGTTGGATGTTTAGAAAATTGATCAATTACAAAGACTCTTAAAGGAACATCTACTCAATTAATAAGAAACTGATAACGTAAACTGCCAATCATAATCAAGTGTATAATGTATATGAATATACAAAACATTTCCAAATTACTTACCAAAAGAAGAGTGGAGATGTTGTACGTTAGTCGACCCTCATACAGAAGACAGGTTCTCAAGACTCAAAGTATTGAAAAGCATGGTCACTTTGATAACAAGAAACCGAACTGAACCGAAGATATTCTATAACAGAGTCAACCTCAACACTCAACCCTTGGCGTCAAATCCTAAAATGTTTTCTGCATGTCATCTTCAAAGTCATAGAAAATTACTTTATTGTCTATCCAGACAACAACCTTTGGCTCGTCTTCTTTCCCAAATTGAGTAAGATATACATCAGAGATTCTAGGATAAGATTCTTCCAATTTTATCTCAGGGAAGCGTTTCCACTCATAGACCTCAAATTCGTAACACATGCTTAGCTCATAGGTCAGTGCAGAATACAAAACACCTTGACACTCCCCAAAATATGCTTCTTTTGTAGTATAGGCGATGGCATTGGTTCCAAACATTTGTCGATTGTAGTGGTAAACCTTCCTTTATTTCAACAAGCAGTGGCATCAGATTGCAATGGAAAATTCAGATAGTTGCGTCCACCGGATTCAAAGCTTGGGTTTGGCATGATTAAGGTTAAAGATGGGGATGATGGTCACATAATTGATGAGGCAATGGGTTGAAACTTCAGTCAAAAGGCCTTGTTCATTAACCATATATATTTTTTCTTCCTAATTTTGTACTTAGTTCCCAAAGATATGTTACTTAGTTACTTTATGCTTTGTTTTTGGCTGAGGAATTGTTATTGCAAAAATTCGTTGCCTTATGTTTTCCTCTCTTTTATTTATGAAGGGTTGACTTTTGACATGATTTACATTGAATGAATGAAAAGAGCTAAAAATCTAAGTGATTACAGAAGAACTAAAGCTATATATACAAGTACTAACTAACTGACTAATAAAACTGACTTAACTAATAAACTGCCATCTAACTTTACTCTAACAAACCTAACCATACCTCTAACCTTAATTAGCTTAATTTACTAACTATAGTTTGATTACTTAATAATCTCTAACAACCCCCCCCCCTCAAACTGAATACAGATTATGTATTTCAAATTTGAAGAAAGCTGTTCTGAAATTATTATGTGACAAACCTTTAGTAAAACAATTAGCTAACTGAAGTTTAGAGGTTACTGGTAAAAACTTGATGAGTCCTTCCTGCAGTTTTGTTCGAACAATATGGCAATCTATGTCCAGATGCTTGGTTCTTTCATGAAAAACTGAATTCTGTCCAATGTGAATGGCTGAAAAATTGTCACAGAAAAGTGGTGTTGGTGTAGTCAAAGAAATATTCAAATCTTGCAAGAGATATTTAAGCCACTGAATTTCACAAACAGTTGATGCCAGTGCCCTGTATTCCGCTTCTGAACTACTTCGACTTACTGTAGTTTGTTTCTTCGATTTCCATGAAACCAGAGAGTCCCCAAGAAAAACACAAAAACCAGTTATATATTTCCTTGTGTCTAAACATGTTCCCCAATCAGAATCTGAAAAAGCTTTCAACTGTAACTTGCTTTGAGAAGAAAAGAATATGCCCTGTCCTATGGATTCCTTCAAGTATCTAAGAACTCTATCAGCTACTTGCAAGTGTTCTGTAGTTGGGGCATCTAAGAATTGTGCAAGTTGTTGTACTGCAAAGGAAATATCAGGTCTAGTTTTTGTTAAGTACTGAAGCTTACCAACTAGTTTTTTGTAGTAAGAGACATCTTCAAGTCGATCTCCTGAATCCTTGGTGAGTCTTGTTTCTGGAAGAATAGGTGTAGGGACTGGTTTTGCATCCATGAACTCCATTTCTTTCAGCAAATCTAGTGTGTGCTTCTTCTGACAAACATTGATCTCTGTCTTCGATCTTGCTACTTCCAAACCTAAGAAAAACTTCAATTCTCCTAGGTCTTTGATAGTTAACAAGTCATGAAGATGAGCTTTGATTCTAATAATTTCACTTATATCTTTACTGGAAATAAGGATATCATCTACATATACCAGTAAAGCAACAAATTCATCACCTGAACCCTTAACAAACAATGTATGATCATTTTGTGATTGCTTAAAACCATATGCAATCAAAGCTTCTGTCAACTTGAGATTCCATTGCCTACTAGCCTGTTTAAAGAGACTTAACAAGTTTACAAACCTTATTTGATCCCTGCATGTAACCCTCTGGAAGTTTCATGTATACCTCATCTTCGAGATCACCATGTAAAAAGGCTGTATTCACATCACAGTGATGAAGAAACCACCCTTTGATTGCTGTTACTGCAAGTAGAGTTCTAACTGTGGTCATTTTAGCAACTGGACTAAAAGCATCCAAAAAATCAATGCCTTCCTGTTGAGTATATCCTTTAGCTACAAGCCTTGCTTTAAACCTTTTAATGGTTCAATCAGACTTTCTCTTAATTTTGAATACCCATTTGCAACCTATGGTCTTCTTTCTTGTTGAAGATCAACTATTTTCCAAGTTTTTGTATTTTCTAATGCTTCAATTTCTGAATTCATGGCTTTCACCCAGTTTTCATCCTTCACTGCTTCTCTATATGTCCTTGGCTCTTGATCAGTATCCAATGAAGCTGCAAATGCTTTATGTTTGGTGGAAAGCTGATCATAAGTGAAGACATCATTCAAAGTGTGCGAACTAGTCTTCTTGAGTGGCTCACATTTGAAATCAGCAAGGTACGGAGGTTGAGTCTTCTGTCTAGTACTTCTTCTTAAGGTCTGTGTTTGAGAAGTACTGGCTTCAAGTGGCAGAATTGAAACAGAATCTGAATCTGATTCTGAATTTGAAGAAGTATTCTGAAAAACTTGTTGATGTTGATCTTTTACATCTTCATTAGCATTGACACTGGTGGTAGATTCAGGATTAATAGGTAGACTTCTCAGACTTCCTTGAGAAATATCTAAATCTGCATTATTGTCAACAAAAGGCAAAACAAGCTTTTATGCACTATGATGCTTTAGTAACTGTAATTTGTCAGTTTTAGCATATTGTGCAGAGTAAGGAAATATTTCTTCAGAAAAGGAAACATCCCTGGATAAAAATACTTTATGAGTTTCTAAGTCATATAATTTGTATCCTTTTACTCCTGGAACAAAACCAATAAAAACAGATTTACTGCTTCTAGTTTGAAATTTATTCTTAATATTGTTATGGTTGGAGGCAAAAGTGAGGCATCCACAAAATCTTAAATCATCAAGTTTAGGAGATTGACTAAAAAGTTTTTCATAGGGAGAAACATTAGATAGTATAGGAGTAGGAATTCTATTAATTAAAAACACAACATGAATGACACAATCTCCCCAAAAATGAATTCGAAGATTGGCCTGAAATCTCAATGACCTAACAACAGACAAAATATGTTGATGTTTGCGTTCCACTATACTATTCTGTTGCGGAGTATTAACACAGGAGGTTTGATGAATTATACCTGTAGATTGATAAAACTGTAGATCATTAAATTCAAGTCCATTATCTGACCTTATGCTCTTGACAACAACTTGAAACTGAGTTTTAACCATGGTTACAAAATCCTTCATGATTTGTCTAGCTTCAGACTTGGATTTCATTAGAAATACCCAAGTAAATCTTGAATAATCATCTACAATAGTCAAAAAAAAAACATGTCCTTTGTATGTGGGAGCATAATTATCTCCCCATATGTCAATGTGAATTAAATCAAAAGGTTTACTACTAACAGTGTTACTAACAGGAAATGGAAAACATTTATGTTTGGCCATATGACATGTCTCACAAACAAGAATAGGAGAACAATTATCAACAAGCAACTTAAGTCTAGAAAAAGACAAGTGACCAAGTCTATTATGCCACAAAATAGAGTCAGAAACATATTTATAAGTAGAAATAGAAGCATTACAAGTAGATGAAATACAAGGAACATTACAATCAGAAAAGGAAGGTACATGGGAAACAAAATCAGTAATGCAATCAATAGCAGCAATACAAGGAACATTCAAACAAGTAGAAATAGTTGATTTTCGAAAATTTTGTAAAATGGAAGCATCTTGAACTCTATAAAGCCCTTGAGAAAGCTTAGCAACCCCAATCATCTTCCATTGAACTATATCCTAAATAATACAATAAGAAGAAAGTGTAATTAAACAACAATTTAATCCAAGAGTTAATTTACTAACTGAAATGAGGTTGAAAGTAAAATCTGGTATATATAAAGCACATCAAGCAAATATAATGATTTAGTGAATTTAACTACACCTATATGAGTAACCTGCACCTTAGAATTGTTAGGCAAACTAACAAACATGTTATTAACAGATCTATAAGAATAAAAACAATCAAGTGAACATGCTATATGATCTGTAGCTCCTGTATCAATAATCCAATCAGTGGAAATATTATGACTATTGAAATAAACATTCAAAGAAATATGAGGATTAATAGTGAAAATATTTAAAGAAGAATCAGAAATACCAAAAGAGGTTGATGTAGAGGGTTGATGTGGATGGGAAGAGTGCACAACTGCAGCAGTAGGTGGAATGGCTTGAACAGTAGAGACAACATTAACCTGATGTTGCTGAGGTTGAGTAGACAGATTCTGAATCAGGTTTAACAAACTATTGTAATGATCCCTTGTGAACTGGAAACTATCAGAATCCTAATGTTGAACAAACTCTTGATTCTGAGAAACCATTGCAGTAGTAGAATCCAAGAGTTTTACTGCATTAGCCTGATGAGTTTTCTTGCCTTTGTAATTAGGATTGTTTGTAGGAAAACCATGTTTCCTATAGCACCTATCCACTGTATGACCCTCTTTGTTACAAAAAGAGCACATTGGCCTCTTAGACTGAGACTGAAACTTCTTAGGACCATAGTTGGCATTGGCTTTAACAACTAAAGCAGCAATATCAGACTTCTTTGAAATCGGAACAGAAACAGGCTTTTCTTGTGGAAGAACCAAAGAAAAAGCCTTATTCAAAGAAGGTAAAGATTCCATTAACAGAATCTGAGATTTAACAGCGCTATATTGCTCATTAAGTCCTTTAATGAACACCATAACCTGATCTTGTTCATGATAAACCCTAACTCTCTGAGAATAACCACAAGTACAATTAACATCACAAGAACAACTAGGTAAAGGTCTCAAGATCTGAAGTTCTTCCCAAAGAGACTTCAATTTAGTAAAATACTCATGAACAGAGAGGTTATCTTGTCTAGCATTGTATATTTCCAACTGTAAATCACAGATCCTAAACGAATTTGTTTAAGAAAACTTAGTTTTCAAATCATTCCATATATCTGCAGCTGATTCAATCCATATAATTGACTGAGCTATAGAATGAGAAACCGAATGAACTAACCAAGATATGACAAGATTGTTGCATCTTTCCCACGCAGAGTAAAGAGGATCAGATTTTGCTGGAGGACGAATAGAACTGTCAACAAAGCGAAGCTTGTTCTTGGTAAGAAGCGCCATTTTCATCGCCTTTTGCCACTGATGAAAATTTGGACCAGTAAGAACAGAGGAAACAAGAACCATAGTTGGGTTCTCATTAGGATGAAGATAGTAAGGACTGGATGGCAAATCTTCTGGTCTAACACCAGACCCAGAAGATGCAGATCCAGAATCAGCCATTGAAATCTATCAAAAAAAGAAAGAATTGGAAATTTTCCAGAAAAGAACAAAAGAAGAAATGATTCTTGAAGAAGAAAGAACTAAGAGTTGCGGAAACTGAAAAATCGAGAGAAAAATCTCTTATTCATCTGATACCATGACAAGATTTACATTGAATGAATGAAAAGAGCTAAAAATCTAAGTGATTACAGAAGAACTAAAGTTATATATACAAGTACTACTAACTGACTAATAAAACTGACTTAACTAATAAACTGCCATCTAACTTTACTCTAACAAACCTAACCATACCTCTAACCTTAATTAGCTTGATTTACTAACTATAGCTTGATTACTTAATAATCTCTAACAACTTTTCTTTTTTTTGGCACCATGAAGGGTTGACTTTAAAAGAGAAAAACATGCAAAACATTAACTGCTATATATGCTATGAGATCCAACATTGCCCTGCAGAAAAGCAGAGGAATGCCTGCCAAAGGACAAATTATTAGGTGGGATGGACCCACCACGTCATCTATGAGACTAGTCAATAGAATTTTGTCATGTCAAATGAACTCCTTGAATTTAGGCATGATTTTAGCCCAAGGTTTAGCCCCCTTTCAATACAAGTCCTATATAAAGGGTAAGTCTCCAAATTTGAGATTTTATTGGGATATGGTTTTAGAAAATTGATGAGTTGTCTTCATATTATTGGTTGGTCCCATAGATGACGTGGTGGGTCCGTCCTACCTAATAATTTCTCCTGCCAAAGTTACACAGGGATAAGAAAGAAAGAAACATCAAGGGGAAAAAATAAGCTAACTATGGAAAGAAAGAGATTGTATCAAGAAATAAGCTGCAAAAACTCAAACTAAGAAACATTCCTGTCAAAAATCAACGATCAAAATTGCCAAATCAAATACTGATAAGAAGGAACTCAAAACCAAAATAAGGCAAGCATGTTTGAGAGGTCATCTTCCCAAGCAATAACTATGATCTTATGCAGGAAAAAAGGGGAAAAAGAAGAGAGAAGGAAAAGCTAACTATATATAGAAACTACTTATAACAAAAAACTAAGTGCTTTAGCTTTTTATACAAGGTAATTAATCAAATTTTTGGAATCCATTATTCCAAAATAATCCCATTACTGATCAGAAGCAGGCCACCCAAAAAGTTCATTTACGTGATATATATTATTGATTGGAGAAGGAAACATGAGATTTTACAGTTAAGTATAACCCTAACTCATGAAGAGTTATGTTATTTTTCCTTTACCAATATGCAGGATATATAAATTGATTTCGAAGCATACTTTTCATGTTAGCTACACTACGAATTCAACCGGAAAGAGAAAGATTTTTACTAAACCCTTTGCAAAGGAATCAGTTTTGGTCCAAACAATGGATCACTCTCTGGAAAGCAAAAAGCTGCCCCAAAAGATAACCATCTTCCTTTGGAAGATTGCAAATGATTGTCTGCCTGTTGTCTATTTCTAAAATCTATTTCTGATGCTGCTAGACCAGTTTGGTTTGCCACTTCTAATTAATTTGGGTCTAAGAATTGATTATTTTAATGTTACAACTATATCTTAATAGATTAGTCTCTGGATGTCTCAACTTCGAGAGGAAACTGAACAATATCACTACAATAGCATTTTATGGGCAATTTGGTGTCAAAGAAATAACTTGTTATTTACAAGAGCACCTATCAACCCTATGAATAGTACTACTATTATGCATGCTACGCGCTGAAGGAGAAATGGAAAGAAGCTTTCTCGAGGAATTCTAGTATAATCTCTGTAAAGTATAAACTGGAATAGACAATTAATTAGTCCCTGTAAATTCAAATATTGTGTCAGCAGCAGAATTTTGAATATTTCTTCGTCCTTATATAGACACTAACAAAAACACAGGAAATCAATTATTTAGGAGGAGCTTTAATGATTTTCTATGGAGAAAATCAATTATTTGGCAGTGATATTTGTAGATCTTATATATAACACCCTTGAACAGAAAAACATCCTTTCTTCTACTTCTAAGAGAAATTTTAGGCTATTTGCGAGAACTATGAGTCTGTGGTATTACTTTATGGAGCATTTCTCTATTTCATACAATGATATCCTTTGGAAATTTGCCAGCAAACACACCCACACTGCAACATCAAATTCACAAGTTGGCACAATAAGCATCGAAGAGGGAGACAAGATTGACTTGGCCCAACATTTCTTTCTCATTTCATTTAATTATTTAGCTTTAAGATATAGTTTGGTTTTTTAATTTTCTTTTATAGTCTTTCCTTGATTTCTTCTAACGTTCTAATATGGTTTTCTGATGTAATATTTGCTTATTATATAAAAAAAAAACTTTTGCTTTTACTTTTTTCTATTCTATTAAAGTTAGGAACCACATCTCTATAAAGAATGAAAAAGTAAATTTTATTTTTAACATGTGAAAAATACTATTAATAAAGTATTTGGGAGGAGCAACGTCAATATTGGGGAGCCATAATAAGATTCTATATTAAATACTAATGAGGAGATAGGATTTCAAATCCAATAGAAGATTCAAATTCAACAGATAGATAGAATAAATTTGTACTTTGAATATTTTCCCTTATACTTAACTAGCTGTATATTTTCAAATGTAACTGATCCTTATCTTTAAGGAAAGCCTTGTACTATAAATAGTACAATTCAATACAAAAAATACAGAATACTTTTTACCCAAATTACTTCTGTTATCTCAAACCTTTATGGTATCAAGAGCTCAAAAACTCTAACGAGTCTCTTTTTCTTTTTCCTGGATTTTTCTTCTTCCCACCCTCCTCCCGTTTTCTCTTTCTTCTCCTCAGACTTTAATCTCATTATGTCTTCCGCAAATTCAGTCATATCAGCATCTGGCTCTCTTGTTTCCAGCCAGAATCTACCACTATTTACCATCAACGCTGCAGCACATATTCCCATTAAGCTGACAGCAACAAATTTTCCATCATGGAGGACTCAATTTCAGTCTCTCTTGATAGGATTTGATTTGCTTGGTTATATATGTGGCTCGAAAGCATCTCCACCACAACAAATACTGAAGACAGGAACCACTGATGAGATGATTCCTAATTCAGCCTTTGAGCATTGGCTTAGGCAAGATCGATTGTTACTTCATGGCATGATAGCCTCTTTGACAGAAACTGTTGTCTCTCATATTGCATCAGCAACTTCTTCTCATGCTGCTTGGGAGAAACTGAACAAGCTTTATGCTAACAAATCAAGGTCGAGGATGATGGCCTTAAGGGAAAATTAACTGCACCAAGAGGCACCAAGCCTATATCTAAGTATTTTCAAACTCTGCGATGCACAGTTGATGAATTGGCGTTAATCAACACTGATATATCTGAGGATGAGCTAGTTATTCATGCTTTCAATGGTGTTGGCTTAGAATACAAGGAACTGGCAGCTGGTATTCGAGCTCGAGAGTCTTACATCTCGTTTGAGGAACTTATGGACAAGTTTGTCGATTATGAAGAGGCCTTGAAAAAGCAGCAAGAAATTCCGATTTCAATATTCCCACTGCTCAGTATGCCAACAGAAACAATGCAAGGCGTTGGCAGCAAAGAAGAGGTAATTTTAGTCCCACTAATGCCTCGAATCAATCTGTTTCCACTAAACAATATTCCAATGCTAATCCCACTGGCAAAAGAATAGTCTGTCAATTCTGTGAAAAGTCAGGACATTCAGCGAAAAGTTGCTACCAAATCAGGCCTAAAGGAACAGGTCCAGCTGCAAATGTAAGCACCACTCAATCTCCTGCAGGGTGACTTGTTGACTCTGGTGCAAATCATCATGTCACCAACAGTGTTCAAAACCTCCAGTTTGCTTAAGAATATGATGGTCCAGATGATCTTCTTATTGGCGATGGCACAGGTCTCAAAATTTCTCACACTAGTTCAACTAAAATTACCCCTTCTACTCACCCTTTGTTATTAAATGATGTTCTTTGTGTCCCTCAGTCCAAATCCAATCTACTTTCAGTTTCTAAACTCACTGAATCTAATAATGTTTCTGTTGAATTCTTTTCTAAAAATTTTCTTGTGAAGGACATGCACACAAAGGAGCCAGTGGCACACGGCCTGAATAGAAGATGTGTAGACACCCGTTTTAGTATCCTTTTAAGGAATTGCCAGGGGCATTTTTGTCATTTTGTCCCAAGGGCATTTTGGTCATTTTCACTTCAAGGGCATTTTTGTCTTTAGGTCCATAGTTAGTTCAAGTTGGCATGTTCGTATTTAGTCTTTGGTATTGCATCCCAAATTTAAGAAAATCCAAAAGTGGTTAAATTCACTGAGTTTATTTAATCATTTCTTGTCTTTAGTAAAATTCCTTTTCCTTTAATTTAGAAAGCATCTAAATAGTTCCTGGTCCATCTTCACAATTTTGATTTGATAAAATAACCCATTGATCTTACAAAATTAGCGTTTTTGCTGAACTAATGCAACCGAATTTGCTTTTAGCCTTTGATTACTTGGCACTTGATGACAAATAGAATACAATTTATTTTCCCTCTTGCCTTACAAACGTTTAAAGTTATTACATTAATCCATGGAATGTGAGTAAAATAAAAATACAAAAGAGGGCAAATCAGAGGCAAAGTCGGGCAAGTGGTGGGATTCCAATTCAAGGGCAAATCCTTTTGCTTGGAGGCATATTTGCTTCCACCTTTAAATATCTCCCTGCATATACCAAATCAGTACACTGACATTAGCATTGCATTCCATTTTTTTAAAAAAAGCAAGCATGTTTTTCCTAAATATTAAAGTGATCATATACAGGAACAAAGTTGACCATTATATTGTTGTCAAATAATCAATGGCACGTTCGAACAAGTGTTGGGGCAGCCAACTGGATAGGACAAGTTCATAATTCAGTGAACAGAATTACAGAGACAAATGTGAATAAAGAATGCCAAGTGAGTCACACATTTTTGCCATGATGCAGTGTGAACGTATGTAGTATAATATAATGCAGCAAATGCTATGTTAAGAAGCCTATACACCAACCTGGGATTGAAACCATGAAGAAACAAAGACAAAAATGTTAGCAGTAGGCATGTTTGAGGGCAATTTAGGAGCTAAGGAAAAGCATCTATGGTAGCAAGCAAAAATCACCAATTCATGTTACGGTGCCATTCTCAATGCACATGGAAATCAGAGGCAAATGGTCAGAAGTCAGTGTGACAGGCTCAGTGGGAACAACCAAACAAATTCAAGCGTCAAACATAGTCTGAAGACAAGAGCATTACAGGGCACCAAGACAAGCAGAGGATTCCAGTAGTGATTAGAGAGGACAACACAACAGTACACAAAAGCAATATTCATCAAAGCATGGCAATTCAGCCAAGCACTCAATGTTCCATTGAAACAACTCAAGTTCAATTCAACAGCATTATAAGATACCTTAATTCAGCAAAATAAGTGACAAGGATGGTCATCCAGTAAGCAAGCAGACCAAGCAATGCAGCAACTAAACCTAGCATGAAGAAGTCTAATGAGAACAGAAGCAATAAAACAGCAAGTTCCACACAGACTTGGGACAATTAAATTTGAGCATAGCGGGCATACAGCATGACATCTCAGTTATGGCAGTATAGAGTTACATACATGCTATTGCAGTGATCATTATAGAGAACTCATTTGGCCTAGGAAGAATGCTAAACAATTAATAATACTTTGGCTAAAGCATTTGGCATAAACAGTTAGTATTTAGTATGATTACTTAGGCATTGGTACTTTAGTTAGAACAGTAGCATGCACATTACTTTAGTGAATAAGTCATCTCGGACATTCCCAACACTACACAGTAACAACTACAAGCGGTTAACAGAGTGGGAAAAGAAATTTACATTAAGAGAGTGAATTCAAATTCCTTTACCTATACAGCTTATTCAGGACACCTCATCATTGGTTGAAAATATCTTCACCTACTCCAGTAAAATCCAAGGAAGGAAAGCGTTGGGAAGGTGATGAGAAGGAGTGACTCACCCAATCCAGCTCGGAGGAGGCTCCATTCTTATCCTTCCCCTTCACCTGCTCACAAGGAAACAAAATTGGTTAGGAAGATGACAGCTAGATTGAGGAGTCGATGCTCATCTTTAAAGAGGGAATGATCTAGAATTCCCGAGCCTATAAAGAGGCTCTCCATTTTCTTCAACAGGGGGGAAAAAGGCTGCAAAATTTAAGGGAGTGAAGGGTTTCAAAGCAGAGGAGGAAAGCTTTCGGGAAAGCGAAAGCGAGGCCGCCGAGACTTTGAGGTTTCGAGGTTCGGTTAAGGGTAGGATTTTTTAGAAAGAAAACTCTGCAAAAGAAGAAGAAAAGTCCATGCTTGCAGAAAGTTAAGGTTTTGAAACAGAATTTAGGTCCTTCTCATTTTTAGGGAGAGATCTGAAAAATTGTAACTATAGAAAATTTAAAGGAGAAGAGAGGAATCACATACCCAAGGAAGAGAGTGATCTAACGGCGGAGTTTCGAGATCGAGGGGCTTCAAGACGATCGGGTTTTTGCAAGTTTGCAGCATTTCGACGCGGTTCCCGATGAATCAAGGGCTAGATTCGGACCGAGGGCAGACAGGCGAACCATTCTGGAAAATTTCAGGTCCAGCCATGGTGGAAAGTTCCTCCGGTGCGGGGGTTGGAGATTTCAGGCGGCAACGTTCATGGTGGCTAGGGTTACAGGCAGAAGAGAAGGTTGGAGAAGAGAACAGAGGCGAGCTTTATATAGTCCGTACACTGTTTAAACGGTGCGTTTCAACACAAGCAAGGGAAAGTCAACGGTTTCAGGTACAACTTCTTATTCTCTTCCAATTTAATCCCTAGATTTAATGCAATTAAATCCTATAGATTTTAGCGTTTACCAATAAGTCTGATATCTCTGGAACGGAAGCAATTAAGTCCCTCGGGTTTAGTTTCCTTTCAATTCAGCCCCTGAATTCGGAAATTATTCTAATTAAACTCATAATTAATAGTTTGATTAATTAAGACATTTACTTAATTAATTATGTGAAGGAATTTACAAATTTATGGAGATATGTTATATTCATGACATGCATGTTAAAATCCTTAAATGTTATTGATATTATGCTCATTTGAGAAAGTTAAACCGACACCAATGATGGAACAATTTGGTGAAATGTGACAATATTTGTCCGTTTTAATCTTAATTTCCTAGGCTTGGGGTATTAAATTGGGGGTCTTACCAATCAAGTGGAAGGTGCCCAAATAATACTCCTCGTATAAATATTTGGGTAAAATATGATTAAACCGGAATGCATGCATCATATGCATTAAGCCAAATACAGTCAAAGTCTTAATTTGGTAATTAAGAAAAGTAAAGTCTTAATCCAGGGCGATTAAGAAGGTCAAACATAGTTAAGGATTTAATCCAAGGCTATTAAGAAAGTCAAACACGGTTAAGGTTTTAATCCAGGGCGATTAAGAAAGTCAGATTAGTTAAAATTTCAATCCAAGGTGATTAAGTAAAAGCAGTTAAAATTTTAATTCAGGGTAATTAAGAAAGGAAAGTACAATCAAGGTCCTAAGTTGGGCAATTAAGAGCAAGTAAAGTCTTAATTCAGGGTAATTAAGAAAAGAAAGTACAGTCAAGATCTTAAGTTGGGCAATTAAGAAGAGTAAAGTCTTAATTCAGGGTAATTAAGAAAAGAAAGTATAGTTAAGGTCCTAAGATTGGGCAATTAAGAAGAGTAAAGTCTTAATTCAGGGTAATTAAGAAAAGAAAGTATAGTCAAGGTCCTAAGATTGGGCAATTAAGAAGGGTAAAGTCTTAATTCAGGGTAATTAAGAAAAGAAAATATAGTCAAGGTCCTAAGTTGGACAATTAAGAAGAGTAAGAGAACTTAATTCTGGGTAATTAAGCAAACATGGTCAAAGAACTTAAGTCAGGATAATTAAGTAAAAAGCAGTTAAGAACTTAGTTCAGGACAATTAAGTAAAAGCAGTTAAGAACTTAATTTAGGAAAATTAAGTAAAAGCAGTTGAAGGACTTAATTCAGGGTAATTAAGTAAAAACAGTTAAAAGGTAAAGATAGGCACAGACTTAATTTCAAGGAAGGAAATTGGGTAAAGACAAGCATAGACTTAATTCAGGGTAATTAAGTAAAGTAAGCACCGACTTAATTTCAGTGAAGAAAATTAGGTAAAGACAAGCATAGACTTAATTTCAAGGAAGGAAATTAGGTAAAGGCAAGCACATACTTAATTCAGGGTAATTAAGTAAATTAGCAAAGACTTAATTTCATAAGAATTAAGTAAAATCATCAAAGACTTAATCCAAAGATGATTAAGTAAGATTAGAAAAAACTTAACCTCCGGGATTAAGTAAAGAAAAGGACTTAGTTCCAAGGAAGGGAATTAAGTAGAGTAAGGGACTTGATTCCAAGGAAGGGAATTAAGTAGAGTAGAGGACTTGATTCCAAGGAAGGGAATTAAGTAGAGTAAGGGACTTGATTCCAAGGAAGAAATTAAGTAGAGTAGAGGACTTGATTCCAAGGGAGGGAATTAAGTAGAGTAGAGGATTTAATTTCAAGGAAAGAAATCAAGTCAAGTTAGAGACTTAATTCATGGTAATTAAGTAGCGTCAATAAAAAGGCTTAATTCAGGGTAATTAAGTAGCATCAATAAAAGGCTTAATTTTGGGTAATTAAGTGGAGTCAATAAAGAGCTTAATCTAAAAATAGATTAAGTAAAACAATAAAAGGGCTTGATTTATAAAAATTGAGTCAATAAAAGAAGGGAATAATAAGACGGCTTAACCTAAATTAAAGGAAGTCAAAATAAAGGCAATAGTAAATTGGCCCAATCCGGATAATTGAGTAAAAAACGAATTTAGCATAAAACGAAGAACTAATTAAGGCTAAGTATAAAATAGGGCATGAAAGATTAAGACTTAAGAGGAGAATTAACCAACTATAGAAACCCAAAGTCAGTTTTAGACCAGTCAGTGCCGTCATTTCGACGGGCGTCGTGGGGTGCTAATCCTTCCCCACACGTACCCGACTCCCGGACCTTAAACTCTGGTTAAGCAGATTGTATTAAGTTTAGTATTACCTAATTAGGTTAATATTAGACTTAATAATCGGATAAGGTGGCTAATCACACCTAGGTAAAAAAAAAGATTAGTGGCGACTCCCATGAGAACCCGTAAGTATCCAAACGGTAGTTTCGCAAGCGGTCGCAAACGTTGCGACAGCTTGCAAAGGCTACTCATACGCCTCAAACAGAGCTCTGGATCAAAAGTTATGGCCAAAATACAGAAAGGTCGCCAAATCTGGAAACAAGTGAAGAAGCTTAAAAGTGAAGACACACATGGCAGGCGGATGTGCGCGCACATGGCTGAAACCCGACTCCCCCTAGGCGCCCATGTAGATGGCTTGTGCGCCCATGGTGTTGGCCTCAGCCCCCATGTCGCCAGCGCCCATGTGCTTGCTGGTGGCATGTTTCGACTAGCGCTAGGCACCCATGTGCCATGCTTGGCGCCCCATGTGGTTTGCCTCGCGACCCATGTACTCTAGTGCTATGACACTTCTTGACATATCTCCTTGCCTTGAAATTCAACTTTTCTCATTTGTTTCAAACTCTTGAAAATCAATCTTATGATGATAAAATTGACTCTTCAAGCTCTTCAATCAGGATCATATTGGCTCCATTCTTCCTCCAAATTGTCCTTGGAAAATATTTGTGTAAATAATCATCCAAAAAGGCACAAAAGTGGTGATTTTGCACTTTTCTTCCCTTTAACACCTATAAACACAAATATACCAAATACAAGGCGTAATAAAGCACAAAATACCCAAAAAGCATAGGAAAATGACCATAAAAAGATGCATAATTTTGGTCTGATCATATTTCTCCCACACTTAAGCTTTGCTAGTCCCTAGCAAACTAGTGCACTTTTCTCAAAAGAAAGGGTAAACAATTTCAATTGCACATACATATCAAGAAATAATCTAACTATAAAGTCAAGAGAGCAAAGAATAATGAGAATACTTAAGCTCAAAATCAAGCAATAACAAGCATCATCATCCTTAAGTAATCATAATAAGAGAAGTTCAATTCACTTACATCCTCTTCTTCACATGACCATCACTAACTATAAGCTTATGTATATATCTATTTCCAAAGAAAAAGCACTATCATGGATATTAATCAAAGATTAGCATGGGTTTAGAAAAGGCGACTTACTTTAAATAATCAAGGTTACTAACCTTAGAAGTGTCCATGGTTTGGGCTACTAGCTCCCTTTATTTTTGAGGTTACTAACACTCATTTTTATAAGAGGGACAATATTTCCGCAATTCCATGCCTTTTATCCTCTTTCCAAGGGTTACTAGCTCCTTTTGTTAAAGAAAAGAGTGACAACAATGGTTTTTTTTTTTAAGAACAGAAATACCTCTTCTCCTCTCTTCATGAAAACACTTCTTTCCCAAAGATGTAGTTACCCTTACTACCCCCACACTTATGTCTTGACATATCCATGACATACCTTCATATTTGTAATCAAGAATCAACACAAGTTCTAGAAGTAATAAGTCATGAAAACATTGGATAAATAAGCTTATATCAAAATCTCAAATTATACTTAATTCTAAGAAATCAAATGCATGATAAAACTTAATAAAAAATTAAAGCATTCTTAACATTCTAAGCATCAATCTTTCATAATTAAACCAATCACTTAACATGTATATAACAATTAAAATTGAATTATCCAAAATTCAAGGGGTAAGGAACTACCTAACCAATTCCTAAAAACTAAACCAAAAGTTAATACTAATCTAAACATGCAAAAATTATTCCACTTTCGTAGGTGTACGGCGGCACTTAGCTCGTGACGCAAGCCATTTCAACCTAAGACTGAAGGGGTACTTAGGAGGTGTTATGTCACCTGAGGGTTTACTTAACTAGAACGATACCCACAAATATTTTATTTATTATAACTAAGTAAACTAAGATGACTAATATATTAAGCATTCACCTATCTCCTCCCCCACACTTAAATTCAACATTGTCCTCAATGTGAAAGTAAACAACAAATCAACCAAATAAAGATGCGAGCGAAAATTAAAGAGTTAGGGTTAAGCGGCATACCTTGGATGGTTGATTAAATTGCAACTTAGACTTAAAAACAATTTAATGAAATTAAAAGGGAAAAAGGCAAAGGGAAAAACTTAATTGTCTTATTGATAGAAAAATAAAAACATGCTTAAAATAAAAAACTACTACCTAAGTGCATAAAAATAAAATTAGGGGTTCTAAAATAGGTTTAGAGAGGCTCATCGATAGCCTTCTCCATAAGCTCAACAAATTCTTCCAAGCTTTGGACAATACCATTGAGTTCCTCTCGAATTTGCAACATAAGATCATGGATGCTCTTGATCTTGATGAAAACAGGGTGAGTTGTTGACTCTTTCCGTTCCTCCTCTTGTTCAGCGTCCTTTTCATCATCCTTGGACTTACAATTTAAGTCTCTTCAACCTTGGGAAGGTTTGTAATCAAAGGCATAGGTGGTGGAACTCCTCTCTCAACCCTACTCATGGAAGCAACAATAAGTGGTGGTCTCACATGATTGTAGTGAGAGGAAGAGGCGGCATAAGAGGTGTATGGAGCATAGCGGCTTGGCATGGGTGGAGGGCGGTATGGAGGACAATAGGGTTTCCTTCCATAGCCATCAATGCGCGGCATATTACTCCATGGTGCTGGCCTTGCTCCCATCCATGGCTTGGATCTCCTTGAAGGTCCTCTTGAGTAGCGAGATTGTCCAAAGCGAGGTCTTTCTCGAGAGAAAAACTTAGCGTTTGGCATGCCATCATCATCAATTTCGGCATTCTCCCTCTTCACTTGCTCCTTATATGCGGCCTTAACCTTCCTCCACATTGCTTGAGAGATCATTCGAGCTTTGAAACCGGGCTTGGAAGCTACATTTTCGGCGGGAAGGTTGTCCACCATAGCAAGGATCTCGCGACAATCCTCTCTTGTGAATCGTCCTTCAAAATTCTCATCATACAAGCTCCCATAGTCCTTGAATTGAGCTCTCAAAGCTTCAAATTGCGCTTCAAAATCAGCCATGTTGCTATGTGTGTGTCGACAAAAACAAGTGAGCTAAAGAAAAATTCAATAAATCTACACAACTCCAAACGACACTATGTTAGTTTTCTCCACTCAATTCTTCCAAATTTAAAACAAATATGCAAATTGAAAGCTTAATATCTACAGAATAAATCTAGCAAATTAAATTGAGAAAGAAAAGAAGAAAATTTACCTCTAAGGTCGGCGGTAGTGATGTGAAGAAAATAAAGGGGTGGAGCTCCCTTTATATAGTGAATTGATCCTAGTTCTAGAAGAATTTAACCTAAACTTGGAGAATAAGTAAAGGAAATTACCTAGGAAACATCTAAAAATAGTCCAAACTTGATTTGGGAAGGGAAAAATTCGGATTAAGGTGGTTTAGAATCAAAATCCTAGTCTAATTTGGAATTGGACTTGTGCTGACAAACCACCAGGATGCGGGCTGGGGGCTGTGTGTTGCGGCATGGGTGTTGAGGCCTACGGCCTGGGCACCCAGCGGCAATCGGGCTCCAGGCCTGCTGGGGCCTGGCGCGCTGTCGCCTGGGCGCTTGGGCAATCCGCCTGGGCGCCCAGCGGCAGTCGAGCCCTAGCTCGCCTGGTGCTGCGGTCCTGTCGACATGGGTCTTCAGTGCATTGACATGGGTCTTTAGTTATTCTATATGAGTCCCCATGTAATCACACATCTTCAATTCCTATTTTTTACTTAATCCACAAATGTAAATTCAATTAAAATTACAAACATAATCAAAATTGAATATACTTCCCTTGCTTCCTTGGTGAGCTTTGGTCTTAGAACCCTACAAAAATGAAAAACATGAAAAATAAAAACATGAAAATTAAAGGTTAGTTAAATTAAATTGGGTTGCCTCCCAACAAGCGCTTGTTTAAAGTCTTTAGCTTGACTTTCCCAATGTTACTCTTCATAAGAAAGGTAAATTGGATCTTCCAAGCTTATTTTCTCGATCCAACATGTTCGCTCTCGCTCCAAAAATGGTTTGAGGCGTTCTCCATTAACTTTGTAGATCTCAGAATCACCAATTTTGTGTATGTCGACGGCTCCACTTGGATAGACTTTGACAACTTCATAAGGTCCACGCCATCTTGATTGTAGCTTACCAGGGAACAACTTCAACTTGCTATAGTATAAAAGAACCTTTTGCCCTTCATGAAAACTCTTGTGCAGAATTCCTCGATCATGAATTGTTTTGGTCTTTTCCTTATAGATCCTTGCGCTCTCATATGCATCATTCCTAATCTCCTCGAGCTCTTGCAATTGAAGTTTCCTTTGTAAACCAACTTGATCAAACACAATTCTATATGGTGACATACCAATTGGTGTTTTGAAAGCAGTCCTATAAGCCCATAAAGCATCATCTAATCTCAAGCTCCAATCCTTTCTATTCACGTTCACAGTCTTCTCAAGAATTTGCTTCACTTGACGATTAGATACTTCAACTTGACCACTAGTTTGAGGATGATATGAAGTGGATATCTTGTGTGTCACTCCATACTTCTCTACTAATGATTGCACATGTTTATTGCAAAAGTGAGTACCTTTATCACTAATGAGGGCTCTTGGAATTTCAAATCGATGGAGGATGTTGCTCTTCAAGAATTTAACCACAGTCTTTGCATCGTCCTTTTCTGTTGCAACAGCTTCAACCCACTTGGAGACATAATCCACAGCTAACAAAATGTACACTTTCTTACCAGAGGAAGGGAATGGTCCCATGAAGTCTAATTCCCCAAACATCAAATATCTCCACCACGAAGATGGGATTTTGAATCATTTGATGTCTCTTGGAAATGTTCCCCATCTTTTGGCATTCTGGGCATGTCTTGCAAAACTCATAAGAATTTTGAAAATTTGTTGGCCAGTAGAATCCACTATCCAAAATCTTCCTTGCGGTCTTCTTATGTCCAAAATGACCTCCACATACATAAGTATGGCAGTATTTCAAGACTGATTGAATTTCTTCATCAAGGATGCAACGCCTTATCACTTGGTCAGAACCATACCTCCATAGATGTGGATCATCCCAAAAATAGTGTTTAGCATCACTCGCGATCTTGGCTTTAACTCCTCTACTTGCATCTGAGGGTAGCTTTCTTGTCACCAAAAAGTTTGCAATGTTGGCATACCAATGTATGTGGGAAACAGCAAATAATTGCTCATAAGGTAGTGCTTCATTGATTACAATGTCTTCCTCCTTACCTTCAATTCTGCTTAGATGATTAGCCACTACATTCTCGGCACCTTTCTTGTCTTTAATTTCCAAGTCGAACTCTTGAAAAAGCAAAAGCCAACGCATGAGTCTAGCCTTGGTTTCTTTCTTGGCCATGAGATATCGAAGTGCAGCATGATCTGAATAAATTGTCACCCTTGATCCCAAGATGTATGACCGAAATTTCTCTAAGGCAAAAACAACGACAAGTATCTCTTTCTCAGTGGTTGTGTAGTTTTTCTGAGCAGAATCCAAAGTTCTTGAAGCATAGTATACGACATGAGGTATCTTATCTACTCTTTGACCTAAAACAGCTCCAAGTGCGACATCACTTGCATCACACATGATCTCAAAAGGTAGATTCCAATCAGGTGGTTTTACAATTGGAGTAGTAGTGAGGGCAATCTTCAACTTATCAAATGCTTCCTTGCAATTTTCTCCACACTCAAATTCAACATCTTTCTGAAGCAAACGACACATTGGTGCAGGTATCTTTGAGAAATCCTTGATGAATCTTCTATAAAAACCGGCATGACCTAAGAATGAGCGAATATCTCGAACACAAGTGGGATAAGGAAAATTCTGAATGACATCAATCTTTGCTTTATCTACTTGTAATCCTTCCTTAGAAACCACATGACCTAGTACTATTCCTTGTTCGGCCATAAAATGACACTTCTCAGCATTTAGTACTAAATTGGTCTCCACACATCTTTTGAGCACAAGCTCTAAGTTATGTAGGCACCTGTGAAAATCATCTCCATAAACAGTAAAGTCATCCATAAATACCTCCATAATCTCTCCTTGGTAGTCTTGAAAGATGCTCATCATACACCTTTGAAATGTTGCAAGGGCATTGCACAAACCAAAGGGCATTCGAGTATAAGCAAACGTACCAAAGGGACATGTGAATGTTGTCTTCTCTTAGTCTTCTGGGGCAATTGGTATTTGAAAGTATCCTGAGTAGCCATCCAAAAAGCAGTAGTAAGCACGACAAGCTAGCCTTTCCAACATTTGATCCATGAAAGGGAGTGGAAAATGATCCTTCCTTGTAGCAGAATTGAGCTTCCTATAATCGATGCACACTCTCCATCCATTTTGAAGTCTTTGAGGAACTAGTTCTCCATCCTTGTTTTCCACAATAGTGAATCCAGATTTCTTGGGTACTACTTGGACAGGGATAACCCACTTACTATCTGAAATAGCGTAAATGAGCCCAGCTCCTAGTAGTTTAAGAACTTCTTCCTTGACTACTTCATTCAAATTTGGATTTAACCTTCTTTGTGGTTGCCTTACTGGAACAACATCGTCCTCCAAACGAATCCTATGCATGCAAACAGAAGGACTAATCCCCTTGATATCAGCAATCGTCCATCCCAAAGCTTATTTGCTTAAGAAAAGTTGCGTAACTTGGCACTTGCTCGATTGAAGCTACTAAAGGAATGTTTACCTTTGTTCCACGAAATGAATCCAATAGATTTTCCTCCAAACATCCTTTATGTCTTTGCATGAACAATTGAGGATAGGGTGCAGGACAATTATTGGGTTGCATTGTTTCCTTTGATTTCTTCTTCCTCCTTGGTGGATCTTGAGCAATTGTTGGATTTGAAATTAAATTTGCTCCAAAGTCTAGCTTTTCTTCCTCCTCACTCTCCACAGAATTCTCCTCATCATTTGGCATTTGCACATGGGGCATGACAATTGGTGATGGTTTCATTTCAGGGATAGGAAGGACTGGTTCAACTAATAGTGTGGAAGAAGGAAATGGGGTGTTTGATGACTCCATCTCTTTCGTTACCTTAAGTTGCTTGTCTTCCATTCCCAACGAATTGATCCCATATCTTTGAACATGGTTTAATCCTTTGTCAACCTCCATGTTGTTTTCTTGTCCTTGAGCCACATTCAATGATGTTTGCAAAGTTGGTTGTTAGTGATGATTCGCTCCTTGATTTGCAATCATGTAGCGCATCATATTAGCAATGGTGTCTTGTTGATCAACAATTTGCTTACTAAGCAACTGAACCACTTCTTTTATTTCTTTCATCTCTTTGTGCATTGATGATTTAGGCTCTGGCTCCTTAGTCTTGAGAATCTCTTCTGATGTGCTAAATTGATGAATGTTCTCTGCCATGATGTCGAGCAGCTTCCTAGCTTCCTTGGGTGTTTTGAGTGTCAAGCTACCTCCACTTGTTGCATCAATGTAGACTCGATCTTCATAAAACAATCCATCATAGAACTGTCGTATCAAGAGTTCCTCGCCTATGTTGTGGTAGGGGCAACTTTCACAAATCTTGTTGTACCTTTTCCAATATTGATACCACTTCTCCTTACGTAGTTGGTGACAAGAATTGATCTTGCTTCTGACGTCAGCACGTTTGGCTTCTGGAAAGTATTGGTTTGAAGAAGGCTCTCTCCATTTCCTTCCAAGAAGTAATTGATTTTGACGGCAAACTCCAAAACGATTCTTCCGCTTTACCTTCCAATGTAATTGGAAAAGCTCGAACCCTTGCTTGCTCTTCAGGCATCCTAAACATAGCACACTTGATGATGAAACGTCGCAAATGCTCATGAGGATTTTCATGGGATTCCCCATGAAAAATTGGTAACATACGGACCACTCCAGACTTTAACTCGTAAGACAAATCTTCTGGATAATCAATGCAATGGGGCTTCAATTCACAGTTGAAATTCAACTCCCTTAGAGTAAGTGATTGCTCCATTAAATTTTCCTACAAATCAAAGGTGATCAAGTGTAAAAGTAAAAATAAAAAGAAAAACAAGTATTTACAAATAACACAATCTAAAAGTAAAGAAATTAAAAGCACACTCTCCCCGGCAACGACGCCAAAATTGTGATCGGTCATTAATCAAATCACAAGATAATTCCCCACAAACCAATAACTACTAGCTAGGGCAAGTAGGGGTCGAATCCACAAGGAGAGAGGATAATTTCTTCACTAATTAATTATGTTAAAAAGATTAATTTGGAAATAGAGATATTGGTGATTCTAAATTAAAACTAACAAAATAAATTAAAAACAAAGTAAATTGAGTAATCAACTATATAAAGAAAGCCTCCAATATAGAATCTATTTCACCCTTGACAATATTAACATGGATCACCGACACAAAACATAAATTCGATATTAATTGCCAATTAATTAAGTATCATAAATCATTCTAAAGTAGTATATATCCTAAGACGTAGGCTTCAACTTTCCTTAGTACAAAATAATCTCCCTAATATCTCAAACAACTCCACTTGAATAATTGGTATAGGAGAGGAATACTCAACCCTCCAACATGCTAAGAAGAATTAACCCGCATCTCGCTGACGATTAATCTCTATTGTTCCTAATCAAACATTCACCCTGTGAAGAATCATAGGACAAGCATTAAGATATACTTTTCCACATGCATGATAAATCAATACCAAACTTGCCTACATCAATTTCCATCTCGGCCTAAAGATTTCAACAAGCTTTGATATCCCATTGAACCTGGGACTCCTAGAATTACAATTGTTACTTGGACCAACTTTAGCTTGACTCAAGCTACTTGAATCTAACTATAGCATTCATATTATCAAGATAAGTAGGCCTCCAAATCCATCAAAATATAAATACATAAAATGAAGTATAGAGATAAGAAACATATTCAAGTCGAAATCAAATTATTAAGAACAAAAGTCTCCCCATAAATTAAATGTCAAGAGATCAATAAGATTCTACATTGGAGAAATAAAAGATTAGCTACTCATGAATTGAGTAGCCATCAAAAGGAATAGAAAACCTAAGTATGGTCGGCGGCTCCTTGCTCCAATCTTCAATAAAAATCGCCAACTCCAACAACCTTTTTTCTAGAGAGAATAGGTAGCTATTTATACTAGAGACTTAGGGCTAACTTAACTTAGGACAAGATAGTAATTTAAGCACATTAAACCACCTTTAATTGGGTTTAAAGTCGTCCTCCATGTCTGGGCTAACTCTTAGTACCGAATTAGGGTTTATCAAATCATCTTGGGCTTGATTCTTGGACTTTCCAAAGTCCAGCATGTCTGTAGAAACTTCAGGGGCATTTTTGTCCACGATAACGGCAAAACTGGGCTTCGAACAAAACACGAAAGTTGTAGATCTTGAAGTCAGCTTTCCAACGGCTACTCATACGCCTCAAACGGAGCTCTGGATCAAAAGTAATGGCCAAAATACAGAAAGGTCGCCAAATCTGGAAACAAGTGAAGAAGCTTCAAAGTGAAGACACACATGGCAGGCGGATGTGCGCACGCATGGCTGAAACCCGACTCCCCCTGGGCACCCATGTAGATGGCTTGTGCGCCCAGGGCGTTGGCCTCAGCCCCCATGTCGCCAGCGCCCATGTGCTTACGGGTGGCATGTCTCGACTAGCGTTGGGCACCCATGTGCCATGCTTGACGCCCCATGTGGTTTGCCTCGCGACCCATGTACTCCAGTGCTATGACACTTCTTGACATATCTCCTTGCCTTGAAATTCAACTTTGATCCTTTACTTCAAACTCTTAAAAATCAATCTTATGATGATAAAATTGACTCTTCAAGCTCTTCAATCACGATCTTATTGGCTCCATTCTTCCTCCAAATTGTCCTTGGAAAATATTTGTGTAAATAATTATCCAAAAAGACTCCAAAAAGGCACAAAAGTGGTGATTTTGCACTTTTCTTCACTTTAACACCTATAAACACAAATATACCAAATACAAGGCGTAATAAAGCACAAAAATGACCATAAAAAGATGCATAATTTTGGTCTGATCATTCGTGTTTGAAGATTTCTTGAAGATATTTTGAAGATTTGAAGACTATTGAAGAATTATTTCAAGAAGCAAGAATTGAAGATTTAGAGCTTAATTGCAAAGAAATGAAGACAAGTCCGGAAGAAATCCGAAAGTTAAGGAATTTTGGATATTTTATATAAGATAATACTCAGCCCATATAAGACCATAATTGGAGTTAAAATCCCAATTGAAGCCACACAAGTCCAAGGAAATATCCAAATCCCGCAATTTCCCGCAACTAGTCCTATTGGGATTAGGGTTCAGCGCAGTCTCGGTAAAAAGACTATAACTTTCTGCTCAGGTGTCCGTTTTAGACCCGTGAGTAACCGTTGGAAAGCTAATTCCGAGATCTACAACTTTTCTTTTTAAAAGCCCAGTTCTGCCATCTTGAAGTCCGAATCTTACGTCGAAGTTTCTGTAGAAATCCAGAAAATTCCAGGAACCTATTTTGACTTGGATTCTACTCTAGTAAGACTTTTAATCCAACTTGGAGACCAAGTCAGCCCCTAGAACGTCCTAGACTTATATCCTAAGTCTAATAGGAGTCTTTAGGTTATTTTTCCACTATAAATAGCCACCTTATGTAGCCTTAGATGATATAACATCTAGATACAATTTTCTCTTCATCTATTTTTCTTCTAGTTCTATTTTCTTCTAGTTTAGGTTGAGGGTGTCGACACCTCTCTTTGCATAGAGAGGTGCGATAACCCTCCTTGTTGAAGGCTAAGGAGATTCCGCCCCAAGGTCTTGTAAGTTTTCTTATGCCTCTCATGAATTCTCACAAATCCATGAGTAACTAAATTCTTAATACTTCTTATCCTTTGGTGAATTTAATCAATTGATTATGGTGAGAGTTGTGTGCTTATAATTTGATGTTTGTTCTTGATAGATGGTTCTTAAATCTCTGTTTTAATCTTATGATCTGGATGGTTATGGATTTAGAACGCGTGCTAATGATATAATTTGATAGATCTATTGTTAAATCAAGCCATTGAAGGATCGTTCGGGCTTGATTGTGTTGTAACAATTGGAGGTGAAGGATCTTCCTTCCAAGGGAAATAAGAATCAATGGGTGAATTTATTTGCTTGTTGACTGGTTTTACTTTGTAAGCATGGGTGAAAAACAAATAAATTATAATTGTTCTTAATGCTTTGTTCTTGGGCAATTATCACATTGGATCAAGAGGTAAGAGTCTAAAGAATAAAAGAGATAATTCACAACTGGATCAAGAGGTTTATCCAATATGCATGTTAGGGTTTCCCTAGACTGGGTGTTGTTAGGAATAAAACATTAAATTTATCTTTTAAATCAAGGATCCATAGTTAAATTGATTGATTCATACCATTGGCGAAGAAGTATGCCTTTTAATTATTGTTTTCTTTATAAATTGCCATAGATTTAGATTTAATATACTTTGCTTTGTTTTTAGTTTAATTGCTTTCCTTTAATTGATAATTTTAATCCCCTGTTTTCTGTTTCAAAAGTAATTTTTAGAAAAAATTTATTCTTTGGATAAGATTATTACCCTTCTCTGTGTAATTCAACGCCTACTTGCCCTATCTACTTTAGTTAGGTTTTGTGGGCATTATCTTAAGATTGCTGACGACACTATCATAATTTTGGCGCCGTTGCCGGGAAAGGGAAGTAAGAATAGATCCAAGAATTAATCTGCTCTAGAAATTTTCTTTTTGCGTTTTTTCAAAAAAAAATTGTGATTTGCGAAAAGAAAAAAAATTCTGGGTTTGCGTTTTCTGAAAAAAAAAATTCCTTTATTTTCTTCTTTTAATTTTTATTTTTGTTTAAAAACTTTTACTACTAATTTTTCTTTTGAGTTTTTGTTTTTCTAGAAAAAGATCCAATGGAGCAATCACGTACGTTAAGGGAGCTGAATTTCAATTGTGAAGTGCCGTCCCTCTGCATTGATTATCCAGCTTCGGATATGTCATATAAACTGCCGTCAGCAGTAATCCGCATGTTGCCAATTTATCAAGGAGAATCTCACGAGAACCCTCATGAGCATTTGCAAAATTTCTTCATCAAGTGTGCTGCAATCACTAGGATGCAGAGGAAGCAAAGCTTCGAACTTTTCCTTTAACATTAAAAGGAAAAGCCAAGAGCCGATTCATAAGTCTGCCATCAAAATCCATAAATTCTTGGAAGGGAATGGACACAACGTTTTTGAACAAGTATTTTCTAGAAGCAAAGCGTGCTGATGTCAGAAGGAGAATCACTACTTGTCAACAACTATCTGACGAGAAGTGGCACCAATACTGGGAGAGGTACAACAAGATCTGCGCAAGTTGCCCATACCACAACCTAAGTGAAGCACTGTTGATTCAGAATTTTTATGATGGACTCCTCTATAAAGATCGAACATACATTGATGCGGCAAGTGGAGGTAGTTTTACACTCAAAACACCTAAAGAAGCAAGGAAACTACTCAACACCATGACAGAAAATATCTACCAGTTCAGCATGCCGAATGAGACATCAAAGCCTAAACAAGGGGTGTCTTGCGATGAGGTGATGAAGATTATGAGATCATTCACAACGGAGTTTTCCAAAGAATTCAATTCAAAACTTGTCAATCTAGCCAATCAACAAGAAGCTTTGACCAACTTGGTACAGTGTGTGATCTCAAATCAAGGAACAATTCAAAAACCATTCACCTTATCACAACCACCCTTGAATTCAACTCAAGGATACGAAGTCAATTCCATTGAAGAAGATCGACAGTGGAGTGCACGAGAGATGGACTCATCTGCTGATCTGTCTCCTCTTTCAATATCACCGCCATCTGCACCTGTTCCTACGATGCCACTGCCAGTTGCTGTACCCAATGTGCAAGTGCCAAGCAACGGGAATCAACTTTACCAAAGACCGATTAGCAGTATGAAGGAGCGACATCACAAAGCAACATTCGATTTCCTCGCTAAACTCTCAGCTTCATGCGAAGGAAATTCAAGATTCGTAGGGATGAAAAAGATGGAAACCATTTACGGGCCACCACCGTTCCCTCAAAGGTTTGCGCCACAAAGAAAGACATGCAGTAAAGAAAGCCAATCTGATTCACTTCAAAAGAGGGAGCTAAATATTCCTTTAATTGCTGCAATTCAAGAAGTTCCTAAGGAACAATGGAAGCCAGTTGATTTGGTAGAGACTACACAAAGACATCAAGAGCCTATCGTGAAGGAAGTTGAAGGAGCGCCAAGTGAAACAATTAATGATTTGGAACCGTATGAACTTGATTTGCAAGACTCCTTTCAATTTTTCTTCAAAGAAGACGATGATGAGCCATGCAAAGTCCCTGTCCGTGCTCTACCAAAGGAGGTTTCTAAGATTGTGAAACAAGACCCAGAAGCACCGAAGGAAGATACCAAGATAAACATCACTCTACCTTCTCCTCAAAGACTTGCCAAGCCCAAAGACAAGCCACCGGACGATGAGCAACATGGACACCCTGAGCTGAATGAAACAAGTGTGCAAGATTTTGTTGATAACCAAGTTTTGGAACATGAAGATCAAGATTTCTTGGGAATCGACAAGTTTCTTGAACAAGGATGCTTTGAAGAAATCAAACACGAAGAATGGATACCCACGGATCAATTCTTTCTGGAGGACAAGAAGATTTGCCAACACGAGGACACTTTCCAAAAGCAAGATGAGAACAATGATAATCAATGCCGAAAGCATCCATTGCATCAACCTCTCACGGCAACAAAGATGGCATGTTCATTCCTAGCTATTCATGGAGTTGCCCTCAACAAAATTGGTGATTTCTTTCCTTATCTTTTCTTTTATCTTTCATATTATTGTGCTCATATTCTGCCCGTATCACCATATTCTCTCTATGCTTTGAAGTGGTATGATCCACCCTAATAAAGGGGGATAAAGGAAAGTCTAGCCAAAGACATTAAAGAAAGGCGCTGCTTGGGAGGCAACCCAAGAATTTACTAACATTTTAATTTTCTTTTTAGTTTTCTTTCTCTTTTTCTTTTTAGGATTTCAAATTAAGGAAACAAGTCGAACAATTGGAGCTTACGTTTTGACCAATTGTCAAGGAAAGCGCAAAGGAGAGGAGCAAGAATGGAAGCCAACGCACCAAAGGGGATAGCCAAAAGCCAACCTAGCCAAATTATGATCGAGCTAACCTAGCTAGCTAGGCCGGCCATGACCGGCCAAACCCAAGCATGCTAGGCCGGCTATGGCCCGCCTATCCGAGCATCAGGCCTGGCTGGGACCGACCACCTCTAGCCTATGCCGCAAAATAGAGAAGCTTTCTTTAACTCTATCTTTTTCTTTTCTTTGCATTGCTTTAAATGATTATAGCTTTGATTGATTGCCTATTCCTTGATTTTAATTAGTTGCTTGAATTTCTTTTCTATGTTCTCTATGCTTTGATTTACATCTTTATTATGATTCATATGCTATAAATGCTATGATTGATGCTTTGAATTGCTTGAATTACTTGATTGGGTCGACACTATCTTTGTGAGTTAAGTCTTTTATTAGCACATTCATTTATTTTTAAAACCACACTTATCACACATGTGCTTGAATTCACACATTGAGGACAATGTGTCTTTTAAGTGTGGGGGAGAGAGTATACATGCATAGAAATTCATAAATTTTTCTGAAAATTTTGAAAAAAAATTTAATTTTTCGTGTATATATTAATTGATTAAATTGATTATGATTGATGAATGCTTAGAATTTTTAAGAATGTTTTATTCATTGATTGATTTATAGCATGATATCTTATTTCTTAGATTAGGTATAATTAGAGTTTTCTAATATGAGCTTATTATTTATTCTTTCTATGATTGCCTATTTCTAGAACTTGTGTTTAATTTTTATTGAAATTACACTTATGAAAGTATGTTATGGATATGCCAAGAACAAGTGTGGGGGACTATCTATATAAAAGGGCAGTTAAAAAATCTTTTTCATAAAAAGAAGTGTTTTCATGCAAGAGGAGAAGAGATATTTTATGTACTTTAAAAAAAAATTCCATTGTTGTCACTCTTCTCTTTAACAAAAGGAGTTAGTAACCCTTGGGAAGAGGATAAGAGGCATGGATTTGCAGAAATGTTGTCCCTCTTTTGAAAATAGAAGGAGTCCTTCTAGAGTGCTAGTAGCCTCAAAATAAAGGGAGTTAGTAACCCCTGATCATGAACACTTCGAGGTTAGTAACCTCACTTTTCTAAAAACTAATTACCCTTTGAAAATCATTATAACCCATGCGAAATTCTTGATTTGTATTCATAATATGCAATCTTTTGAGTAATGGAGATAAAGATGAAGACATAAACTTACAGGAAGAAGTAGTTATAGGATGTGATGAATGATAAGTGATTAGAATTACTTTGATTATGGTTACTTAAGAATGAAGATGCTTGCTATTTCTTGATCTTTTGAATTAAGTACTCTTATTATTCTTTGTTATTCCGATTTCATGATTGAATTGATCATTGATATATGTATGCATTGAAATTTATTTTTCGAAAACAATTTTCAAACATAGACTTGTATAAAAGTTGTTTTGTTTTTAGTCATTCTAACCTGAGTCTGTAGAGTCATTAGTCAACATGTTTGTGGGTATCGTCCTAGTTAAGTAAACCCTCAGGTGACATAACACCTCCAGTGTAGATATACATTGGTTTAAATGGTTTGCGTCACGTGCTAAGTGCCGCTGTACACCTACGAAAGTGGAATCTTTATTTGCATTAGGTTTAGTTTTTATTTTTATAGTTTTATGTATTAGTTTGCTAGGGACTAGCAAAAGTTTAGTATGGGGGAAATTATGATCGAGCCAAAATAGACCCTATTTTTATGATCATTTTCCTATGCTTTTTGCTATTTTTATGTGGAATTTAACCCTATTTTGTAAGTATTTGTGTTTTTAGGTCTTGAAGAGAACAAAAGTGGAAAATTGTTGTTTTTCACTATTTTTGGAGCTAAATTGATGACTTTTTGCACAAATATGGACTTAGCAATTTGGAGTGAAGATTTGTAGATTCGAAGTTCGTGTTTGAAAATTTCTTGAAGATTTGAAGACTATTGAAGAATTATTTCAAGAAGCAAGAATTGAAGATTTGGAGCTTAATTGCAAAGGAATGAAGACAAGCCCAGAAGAAACCCGGAAGTTAAGGAATTTTGGATATTTTATATGGGATAATACTCAGCCCATATAATACCATAATTGGAGTTAAAATCCCAATTTGAGCCACACAAGTCCAAGGAAATATCCAAATCCCGCAATTTTCCGCAACTAGTCCTATTGGGATTAGGATTCAGCGCAGTCTCGGTAAAAATGCCATAACTTTCTGCTCAGATGTTTGTTTTAGACCCGTGAGTAACCGTTGGAAAGCTAATTCCGAGATCTACAACTTTTCTTTGAAGTCCAAAGCCCAGTTCTGCCATCTTGAAGTCTGAATCTTCCGTTGAAGTTTCTGCAGAAATCCAGAAAATTCCAGGATCCTATTTTGACTTGGATTCTACTCTAGGAAGACTTTTAATCCAACTTGGAGACCAAGTCAGCCCCTAGAATGTCCTAGACTTATATCCTAAGTCTAATAGGAGTCTTTAGATTATTTTTCCACTATAAATAGCCACCTTATGTAGTCTTAGATGATATAACATCTAGATACAATTTTCTCTTCATCTATTTTTCTTCTAGTTCTAGTCTTTCTTCTAGTTTTAGGTTGAGGGTGTCGACACCTCTCTTTGCATAGAGAGGTGAGGTAACCCTCCTTGTTGAAGGCTAAGGAGATTCCGCCCCAAGGTCTTGTAAGTTTTCTTATGCCTCTCATGAATTTTCCCAAATCCATGAGTAACTAAATTCTTAATACTTCTTATCCTTTGGTGAATTTAATCAATTGATTATGGTGAGATTTGTGTGCTTATAATTTGATGTTTGTTCTTGATAGACAGTTCTTAAATCTCTGTTTTAATCTTATGATCTGGATGGTTATGGATTTAGAACGCGTGCTAATGATATAATTTGATAGATCTATTGTTAAATCAAGCCATTGAAGGATCGTTCGGGCTTGATTGTGTGGTAACAATTGGAGGTGAAGGATCTTCCTTCCAAGGGAAATAATAATCATTGGGTGAATTTATTTACTTGTTGACTGGTTTTACTTTGTAAGCATGGGTGAAAAACAAATAAATTATAATTGTTCTTAATGCTTTGTTCTTGGGCAATTATCACACTGGATCAAGAGGTAAGAGTCTAAAGAATAAAAGGGATAATTCACAACTGGATCAAGAGCTTTATCCAATATGCATGTTAGGGTTTCCCTAGACTGGGTGTTGTTAGGAATAAAACATTGAATTTATCTTTTAAATCAAGGATCCATAGTTAAATTGATTGATTCATACCATTGGCGAAGAAGTATGCCTTTTAATTATTGTTTTCTTTATAAATTGTCATAGATTTAGATTTAATATACTTTGCTTTGTTTTTAGTTTCATTGCTTTCCTTTAATTGATAATTTTAATTCCCTGTTTTCTGTTTTAAAAGTTATTTTTAGAAAAAAATTTATTCTGTAGATAAGATTATTACCCTTCTCTGTGGGAATCGACCCCTACTTGCTCTATCTACTTTAGTTAGGTTTTGTGGGGATTATCTTATAATTATTGACGACACGATCAGTTATCCTTAATTGGAATTTGTTTTTGAACAAAAAAATGGATTGGAATTTATTAAATTTTATAAGCAATTTAGGTGGAGCACGAATCTGCGATTTGCTATATTGGAAAATACTGGATGTGTTAAATTTTATAAGCATAGTCTCTTTATTAACACGTGGATCCATCTCCTTACACAAATAGTAATATTCTGCAATGGAATTATTTTAGCCCCCAAGCAAATGGTAGATGTTATCTTTTTTTCCCCCCTCTTTTTCTGTCCATCCATGTTCCTATGTAGTATTTTCTAAAGCTCCCCTCCACGAAAAAGAAAAAAAGAAACACGTAAATATTCACTCTCTTTCTTGTTTCATCATCTTTTTTTTTTGGCCAAACTTGTTTCATCATTCAGAACATGAGATTTATAAAGTTGTTCGTTTCTTTGTGTTTTTCATATAATTACGAAAAAGGAAAATTGATGGAAATAAATAAACAAGCTGGTGAAGGATGCTACATACGATGAAGTTTTGCTTTTTGGAAGGGATTAGTTACAATCTATATGAGGAACGGCGATGTTTGCATTGTCCAAATTGTTTATGGTTTGGATAGCCGATGAACAATGAACATGGATGGCCTTTGGAACTAGCAATTCCGAATAATTGTTAAATTAAAGGAACAAAAAGGAGTGGTTCAAAACTCAACATTTTCTTTAATATTAACAAATGACTTTGCTTACTTATAAGTGGTTGGTTCAGGTAATTTGTCACTTGTTCCCTTAAGTAAGGTCTCCGATCCAGTCTTCTCAATGGCTAGAAAACCATTGTTGGCATGTTGTAAATAAATATATAAAAGAAAAGGCTTGGCCAATGAACGCTCTCCGGCTAATTGAATGTTATAAATCTTCATTGAAAATCATGTTTTTTTCCCTCACTTCTACTACGATCTTTGTTCATTTCTAAAACTTTGTTTTGATATGGGGACTTACGAACAAGCATGGTTATTTTGGCTGGAATGATCGGAATTTGCTCTAATTTTTGGCCAAAATCGGAATGTGTTTGAATGTCGATGTTTTGGATAATTTCTCACCACCTTACTGGTAGTTATGGCTGCTTTTTCTTTAATCTTTTTTGTTTGTGGAACTTTTTCTTTAATTTTAGTGATTATGTATTTGCCTTTACCAAGTTCTTCTTTTGTTTTAAGTTTTAACCATTTTGGAATTTTTACAAAGCTGTAATAAATTACCAATTTAATGCAAGAGTTGACAATAGCGGTGAGCACAATTCAATGAATCCTGCAAATTTGTTCACAATACTTTTGTTGACGAAGAACATTAAAGGGTGATACATTATATGACTTACAGAATACTAACCAGCGTTTGGAAAACCAACTGGACATTCTCTACATCTTTCGATGTGTGGCGGTCATCCATGTGTCGGAATAATTTCATCTTCAAGTGTTGTTTCATTCATAATATGACAAAACCTGTGAAAATCTCTTAGATTATTTCAATTCTTTCACGAAGGCCACAATTGCGGAATGTACACCTTCGAATATGTTTGTTCGAGTGTGTAAATAAATCGTGAATATGGTCCAAGTGATAAATGCCGCAAGTTTCCTTTGGGTCCCAACTCCAATTCCAATACGATCCCCAAGCCTCATTAGCCCATACATCTCCTGAAAGAATCCATATGGTTAAAAAGATAAATCCGAGACTATTAACACATAGGCAAAACATATAATATTTAATGAGGTTGCTTCACTTTTGTCAACTTTCTACAGTAGAGACTACAACTTTAAGCAAGCAGAAGCAACTTTAAACTAGCAAATTAGATGTCGATACCATACAAATATTAGAAGCAATTTCAAGTTATCTCCAAGTCATTAAAACGGATGCAAGTTGTCTTCAAAATATTTTCAGCTTGTCTCCAACTTGCACTTAAATGGTAGGACAAACCGGAAGACTTTTTTGGTCACTTAAATGCTAATCTCCTCTTGGATACCTTCGAACCTCCTGATCGATCTTTTTTTCCTTTTTTTTTTGGCCAATAAATAAAGCATCATCTAGGTTGCTCCCTTTTTGAGTTATGATTGCTTTGGGAGAATCTCCATATGTAACACTTTTCACCTAAAAAAATAGACGGGCATATATGATAATGTTTTGAAATATTGTGATGGTGAAGCTAATAAAAAAGATTGCACATGAATGTAAATTTTGCCATAGTATCATCACAGGTTCGATCGGTATGAAGGAGCACCTTACTAGAGTTGAAGGTGTAATTCCTTCATGCCCTTCATGTCCACATGACGTTGAGGAGACCTTTTTGGATATCCTTATTGAGGAGGCAACGTTGAAGGAGCAAAGACAAACGGAAAGAAGAGGTGCATTGCAGGATAATGAAAGAAAAAAGGCTAAGTGCCAATCAACATGTGTTCGGCAGAAGCATAAAACTTTAGGGGGTTTTTGTTATAGTAGAAAAAATAATTTATATGGTAGGTTTACACACTTAATGAGGTTTTTTTCATTTTTTTTTTATAAAAGCCATATATATTTTTTCATCTAATTATTTAAAAAATCTAAAGACATTATGATCGAGCTCAAATTATGCATGTTTTTATAGCTATTTTTATATGCTTTTTACTACTTTTATATATGTTTTTACCCTATTTTGCTAGTATTTGTGTTTTTTGGTCTTGAAGACAAGAAAAGTGAAAACTTATTGTTTTTCATCTCTTTTGGAGCTATTTTGGAGACTTTTTTTTCAAATATGGATTTAGTCATTTGGAATGAAGATTTGAAGATGCGAAGTTCGTGATTGAAGATATTTTGAAGATTTGAAGACAATTGAAGAATTAATTCAAGAAGTAAAAATTGAAGATTTTGAGCTTATTTGCAAAGGATTGAAGCCAAGCCTAGAAGAAGCCCTGAAGTTGAGGATTTTTGGATTATTTATATGGGAATATACTCAACCCATATAAACCTATAATTGGAGTTAAAATCCCAATTTGTAGGACTAATATCCAAAAGAATATCCAAATCCCGCAATAATCTCGCAGATTTGCGATATAAGCCCGGTTTCAGCGCAGTCTTCGTAGAAAGGCCATAACTTTCTGCTCAGATGTCCGTTTTAAGCCCACGAATAGCCGTTGGAAAGCTAACTCCGAGCTCTACAACTTTCTTTTGAAATGCAAAGCCCAGATCTGCCAGCTTCAAGCCCGAATTCAACGTCGAAGTTCCTGCCAGATTCCAGAAAATTCCAGCTTCCTCTTTTGACTTGGATTCTACTCTAGGATAACACCTAATCCAACTTGGAGACCAAGTCATGGCTAAACCGTCCTACCCAATTTCTCCACTATAAATAGCCACCTCCTATATCACAAATCACATACTACACAATTCTACACATCACAAATTTTAGATAATTCTCTTTTTCTACCTTTCTTTAGTTTTTAGGTTTTTCTCTAATTTTAGAAGAGGGAGAAGTCGACACCCTCTCTAGCCATAGAGGGGTGCGACGTCCCTGGGTTTCAAGGAGGAGAAATCGTTCCTCCTTTGTTCTGTAAGTATTCTTATGCCTCTCATGGATTTTCCTAAGTCCATGAGTAGCTAAATCCTTAATACTTCTGATCCTTTGGTGAATTCAATCAATTGATTATGGTGAGATTTCTATACTTATAATTTTGTGTTAAGTTCTTGATGATTGTTGTCAAACCCTAGAATAAACCCTAGAATAATTTTATGATTTTGAATCTTGCTTGAGTTATGTGGCCACTAACGATGTAAGAGGAAGTTCTATGGCTAGATCAAGCTTAGAATTAATCACTCAAGTTTGATTGTATGTTGCAAATTAGGTTTGTTTAATCGTTGCTTAATGGGTATTTGTCTATCGGAGGGCGAGAAATTTCTCTTCGTATGGTTCTACTTTGTAGGCATGTGTGTAAAATTAATTAATCTTAATGCTTTGTTCTCAAGTGATCTTTAAGCCCTAAAAAAATAATCAATCGCTGAAGGAATAAAAGGGATAACTGCAGTTTTAATCGGCCTCTTATCTAAAATACATGTTGGGAAACCTATATCAGTTGTCAGTCAAGAATAAGATGCTTAATTCACCTTTTAAATCAAGGATTCATACTTAATCTGATTGAATCATACCACTGGAGAAGAAGTATGTTTTATAATTATTGTTTGCTTTATTAATATACTTTAGATTTAGATTTAGATTTAATTTGCTTTGCTTTATTTTTAGTTTAATTGTTTTCTTTATAAATTGATATTCACAATCCCCTGTTTTCTGTTTGATTTTTGGAAAAGATCTTTCTTTCTTTTTATTGTTCATCACATAACCCTTCTCCGTGGGATTCGACCCCTACTTTCTCTAGCTATTCTAGTTAGTTATTGTGGGGATTATTTTTATGGTCATAGACGACACGATCATAAATTTTGGCGCCGTTGCCGGGGAAGGGAATTGAATTGAGAGGAAGTGAAGAGAGATTAGATCCAAGAGTTAGTTTTTGTTTTTCCGTTTTTCAAAAAAAAAAAGTAAGTTTTTTTTTCCTTTTTCCGATTTTTCTAAAAAAAAAATTTGCGATTAAAAAAATATATTAGGGTTTCCGATAAAAAAATATTTATAATTTTCTTTCCGTTTTCCTTTTTAAAAATTAAAAAAAATTATTTTCTGTTTCTGCTTTTATTTATTTAAGAACTGTTACTGCTAATTTTTCTTTTTAGTTTTGTTTGATTTTCTAGGAAGTTGCATGCCAAAGACAAGAAGTAGTAGTATTGAAGGTTTAGAATTCAATCCTGAACCTGAACGAACACTATTTCAGAAGAAGAAGAAGACACAAAGCCGATTACAAGAAGAGGAGTCATCCAATTCAAGTTCTCAACGAAGTTCTCCTAGATCTGCTGTTTCAACATCGTCAGAAGACATGGCTGAAGAAGAACAACCCAAAACTCTGAGAGAGTTAGCTGCACCAAACGCTTAGTCATTCGTTACCCAGATACCAATGGAAACTTTGAGATTAAATCTGGATTTATTCAGATTTTACCTAAATTTCATGGTTTGCCTGGAGAGATCATCACGACATGTTACTGATTTCCAGATTGCCTGTGCATCTACAAGTATTCAAGGTATTCCTGAAGATCAATTCATGTTAAGAACCTTTCCGTTCACTCTTATGGACCGAGCAAAAGATTGGTTGTACCTTTTACCCACTGGTTCAATCACATCTTGAACGAGCCTTAAGAAGTTGTTCTTGGAAAAGTACTTTCCTGCACATAAAGCATCAAGCATAAGGAAGGAGATTTGCGGAATTAAGCAACGCCATGGAGAAACAATGCATGAATATTGGGAACGTTTCAAAACACTTTGTGCGAGCTGCCCCAATTACCAAATCAATGAACAGTTGCTGATCCAGTACTTCTACGAAGGATTACTACCGTTTGACAGATCTTCCATCGATTCTGCAAGTGGAGGAGCTTTCATAGACAAAACTCCTGACGAAACTTGGACTTTAGTGGAAAACATGGCTGCAAATACTCAACAATTTGGATCTCGAGAAGACTATACAAGAGAAGGCCCTACAAGAAGAATTAATGAAGTTTCTACCTATTCCACCTCATTGGAGCAACAACTTCAAGAAACGAATCAGCAAATCGCTATGCTCACTGATTTGTTCCAAGCGAATTTTTCAAGTGTGCCTAGGGTTTGTGCTACTTTGGAAGACAACAAGCAAGGGGTCAATGCCGTGGAATTACAAGGAGCTTATCAAAGGAAGCTTGAACATTATTGGAGACCTTAATAACCGAGTCAACAATATGGGAACCAAGGTAATTTTCAAGGAAGGCCGAATTTTCAAAGACCTAATTTTCAAACTTCACAAGCTATCGAGTTACAACAAATCAAAGAAGCTATGGAGATGAAGAGAAAACAAATTAGCCAATTAGCTAGTGATTTGAGTGATCTCAAGATACAAGGTCAACAAAAGATTCCATTACAACCAAAGGTACCTCCTATAGAGAATGTCAGTGCAATTTCTCTAAGGAGTGGAAAAGAGTTGCAAGACCCTATCCAAACCTTGCCGCACATCAACAAGAAGAAGGAGAGCCGAGCTACACCAAGGAAGACAAATTACAAGTGCCTGCCGAAATCAAGATTGAAGATGTTTATGTTATAAGTTCTAAGTTTGTTAAAGGAGCTATTGAAGATTCTTCACCAATATCACCGGCATTGGAAGCTTTTTCTAAAGCAATTGAGCTCCCTAGCTTTAGAAAGAAGAAAGATCAAGCGAAAGAAGCCAAGAAGGAGATAGAAGTCAACAACAAAGAAGTTCAACCACCCCTGAAGATCAATCAACCAAGCAATTCAACCAAGAAGCAAGATATAGATCTTAAACATAGAGCTAAAGTTGGAAGTATTCTTCAACGAAAAGTGGAGAGTTTTCCCCAATTTTGGCAAAGGTTTAAGAAGCTATGTGCTGCTCATCCTCATCATGGTTATGATCAAAGAAGATTGGCTCAAAACTTCTACCAAGGATTAAGAGCTTCTGATAAATTGTCTGTCGACACTCTTATCTATATTCCTCTGTTCGATCACAACACTGCTGACATATACGAAATATTGGAGAATTTTGCCCAGATGTTAATCAATACACCGAAGGAAGCTGCTCAACGTCTCAGCCCGACTAAGCCCGTGCGGCACAAGCCATCTTGCCTGGCCAAGCCCGGCCATCGACATCACATGGCCGGCCAACACCGGCCAAGACAGCTCAAGCCCGTATGCCTAGCCCGGCTACAGCCCGGCCACCCGAGCCACATGTCCGGACGCCCACCAGCCCCTTGCCGTGCCTCATGCCCGGATGAGTCAAGCTACTACCGTGCCTCCTGCCCGGCCATGCTCGGCCTTGCCCGCTCCTTCCGCGCATTCATCCGCGCCATGTCCGGTTAATGCCGCGCAGCCGCCCAAGCTTAGACCGGCCAAGTCCGTTCCAGCCGCGCCACCTGCCCGGTTAGTACCGGCCATGCAAGCTTCCCATCGAGACATCACTGCGTTATGCCCGGCCTTGTCCGCGCACCATGCCCGGCCTATACCATGTCATCCGCGCGTCCAACCGAGCCACCACAAGCTTTTGCTGCGCCACCTCAAGCCAACACCATACCATCGTCAAATCATGTTGCTTTGATCTTTTCAAGTCTTGATAAAATTCAACTAGAAACTATCAAAATCATTGAAGAGAGTAGATTTATTGAGAACCTGTTGAAGGATTACACCCAAAATTCCTTCACCCCTGAAGAATAACCTTCTTTAAGGCAGTCTAGCCAAAGACCTTAAAGAAAGGCGCTTATTGGGAGGCAACCCAATATTTTTACTAACCCTTAATGTTTTCTTTGTTTTATTTTTCTTTTTTTTTTTGAGGATTTTCCATACCAAAGGAGACAAAGGAGCTTTTCATCGATATGAAGAAATCCAATTGGAGCTTATGCTTGGAGAATAGAGAAGCTTTCTTTAACTCTATATCTTTTTCTTGCAATATTTTGATTGATTTTTCTTTGATATGCAATTCATATAGATATAGATATAGGTCATATAGGTTAATTATGATTAAAAAGATGCATATTTATTTTTGCTTTGATTTTCCACGCTTGTTTATACATTGGGGACAATGTATCTTTTAAGTGTGGGGGAGTGAGTCTAAATGCATAAAATTGGTTAATTGGTATAATTTTTTCGAAAATTTTTCGAAAATTTTGATTTTATATGCACATATTGAGTTATTGATTTGATTTTTGATTGATGATATCTCAGAATTTTTAAGAATGATTGATTCATTGATTTATTTATAGTATGATATCTTATTTCTTAGATTAGGTTTAATTGAAGTTTGTGATAATTGCTTACCATGGATTATTTCTATTATTGCCTATTTTTAGAACTTGTGTTTAATTTTTATTGATACTACACTTATAAGAGTATTTTATGGATATGTCAAAAATAAGTGTGGGGGACTATCTAAATTAGAAGGGTAGTTAAAAAAAAATACTTTTTACATAAAAAGAGTGTTTTTCATGTAAGAGGAGAAGAGATATCTTTTGCCTTAAAAATTAAAAAATCCATTGTTGTCACTCTTCTCTTTAAACAAAATGAGTTAGTAACCCTTGGCAAGAGGATAAGAGGCATGGATCGGCAGAAGTATTGTCCCTCTAGAGTGCTAGTAGCCTCACAAAAATAAAATAAAGGGCGGTAGTAACCCCTAAGCATAAACACTTTGAGGTTAGTAACATCACTTTTCTAAAAAATTACCTTTTGAAAATCATTATAACCCATGCGAAATTATTGATCTGTATTCATAGTATGCAATTGTTTGAGTAGTGGAGATAAAGGTGAAGAGATAAGCTTATAGGAAGAAGTAGTTATAGTTATGATAAATGATAAATGATTAGAGCTACTTTGATTATGGTTACTTAAGAATGAGGATGCTTGCTATATCTTGATCTATTGAATTGGATACTCTTAATATTCTTTGTTATTCTGATCTCATAAATTGAATTGATCCTTGATATATGTATGTGATTCAAAGTTTTTCAAAAGATTTGAACAAGACTCACTATCTTAAGTCTTAATTTTTGTTTGTCTACACTAGTTTGCTAGGGACTAGCAAATATTTAGTGTGGGGGAAAAAATGATCGAGCTCAAATTATGCATGTTTTTATAGCTATTTTTATATGCTTTTTACTACTTTTATATATGTTTTAACCCTATTTTGCTAGTATTTGTGTTTTTAGGTCTTGAAGACAAGAAAAGTGAAAACTTATTGTTTTTCTCTCTTTTTGGAGCTATTTTGGAGACTTTTTATTCAAATATAGATTTAGTCATTTAGAATGAAGATTTGAAGATGCGAAGTTCGTGATTGAAGATATTTTGAAGATTTGAAGACAATTGAAGAATTAATTCAAGAAGTAAAAATTGAAGATTTGGAGCTTATTTGCAAAGGATTGAAAGTCAAGCCAAGAAGAAGCCCTGAAGTTGAGGATTTTTGGATTATTTATATGGGAATATACTCAGCCCATATAAACCTATAATTGGAGTTAAAATCCCAATTTGTAGGCCTAATATCCAAAAGAATATCCAAATCCCGCAATAATCCCGCAGATTTGCGATATAAGCCCGGTTTCAGCGCAGTCTTTGTAGAAAGGCCATAACTTTCTGCTCAGATGACTGTTTTAAGCCCATGAGTAGCCGTTGGAAAGATAACTCCGAGCTCTACAACTTTCTTTTGAAATGCAAAGCCCAGATCTGCCATCTTCAAGCCCGAATTCGACGTCAAAGTTCCTGCCAGATTCTAGAAAATTCCAGAATCCTCTTTTGACTTGGATTCTACTCTAGAATGACACCTAATCCAACTTGGAGACCAAGTCATGGCTAAACCGTCCTACCCTATTCCTCCACTATAAATAGCCACCTCCTGTATCACAAATCACATACTACACAATTCTACACATCACAAATTTTAGATAATTCTCTTTTTCTACCTTTCTTTAGTTTTTAGGTTTTTCTCTAGTTTTAGAAGAGGGAGAAGTCGACACCCTCTCTAGCCATAGAGGGGTGCGACGTCCCTAGGGTTTCAAGGAGGAGAAATCTTTCCTCCTTTGTTCTGTAAGTATTCTTATGCCTCTCATGGATTTTCCTAAGTCCATGAGTAGCTAAATCCTTAATACTTCTGATCCTTTGGTGAATTCAATCAATTGATTATGGTGAGATTTCTATACTTATAATTTTGTGTTAAGTTCTTGATGATAGTAGTCAAAACCCTAAAATAATTTTATGATTTTGAATCTTATTTGAGTTATGTGGCCACTAACGATGTAAGAGGAAGTTCTATGGCTAGATCAAGCTTAGAATTAATCACTCAAGTTTGATTGTATGTAGCAAATTAGGATTATTTAATCGCTGCTTAATGGGTATTTGTCTATCGGAGGGCGATAAATTTCTCTTCGTATGATTCTACTTTGTAGGCATGTGTGTAAAATTAATTAATCTTAATGCTTTTTTCTCAAGTGATCTTTAAGCCCTAAGAAAGTAATCGATCACTGAAGGAATAAAAGGGATAACTGCAGCTTTAATCGGCCTCTTATCTAAAATACATGTTGGGAAACCTATATCAGTTGTCAGTCAAGAATAAGATGCTTAATTCACCTTTTAAATCGAGGATCCATAGTTAATCTGATTGAATCATACCACTGGAGAAGAAGTATACTTTATAATTATTGTTTGCTTTATTAATCTGCTTTAGATTTAGATTTAGATTTAATTTACTTTGCTTTATTTTTAGTTTAATTGTTTTCTTTATAAATTGATATTCACAATCCCCTGTTTTCTGTTTGATTTTTGGAAAAGATCTTTCTTTCTTTTTATTGTTCAACACATAACCCTTCTCTGTGGGATTCGACCCCTACTTGCCATAGCTATTCTAGTTAGTTATTGTGGGGATTATTTTTATGGTCATAGACGACACGATCACATTATTTTACGTCCACGAGGCGAAGCCCGGGCCGAATATATAATCTTCTGCAACTGTAATTTCACTTATGTTGGAATTATGTTGGAATTTATGGTTGCCATTTGATTAAAGTATCCATTAGAATTGGAATTATTTTCCAGATAAATAATTCTTCTTGTCCCTGCAAACTTCCTTCTGGATATGTTATTCCATCACCAGTCTTTTTTTATTATTAAGTTTAGCCCTAATTTCACTAAGTTTAACCCCTAATTAAAATTTTATCTTTATTGTTATAGGGTTTTAGAAATGAAGTATATAACTAATTTACTAAGTTTAGCCCAATTCAAAATTAAAATTTTATTTGAAGGGTTGTAAAAGATGTGTTAGGACTAATAAAATAATAACATGTGACCTGACGTGTGATTGACACGTTAGGAAGTAAATTCTTGTGTGGCACCTAGACAAAGCGCCTAGCAAAGCTCTTTCAAAATATAAAATCATGTGTATTTTAAAGTGAAAGGATACCCAATTAAATATGAGATTAAATTTGCCAACATTAATATATAATATTCATACTTATAAGTGAAGTTATAGTAATAGATTTAGCAGTTCAAATAATATTTTCTTTTAGTGGTATAAGTGAAGTCTCATTACAATTAGAATAAATCTCCATATGCCCAAATATCTAAATGAGAATACAACTTAAACTAAGAAATTACCTTAAATAACCTACCTACCAAACTAACATACAAGCAAACACATAAATAATCTAAACTCACATTCCGTGAGACTTGAACCCGAGACCTCACAGTTCAAGCACGGTGCACTCACCAGTTCAAATAATATTAAACCCACAATTTACTAACATTTGTATTTTCGCAGAAAATTAAAATTATTAAAAAAAAAAAAAGGACACAACATAAATTAAGAAAACAACAGAGCTTAATGAAAATATGTTGGGGGTGGATTGCGCATAGGTTTCCTATTCACTTCAATGAAATGGTTCCCCTCGCGATCAAAGCCTATGAAGCAAAAGGAGCACTTGTCATCTCGCCTAAGTTCAAACTCCATGGTGAATTCGTTCCAGCCAGTTTTGAATTGTGACTCGTTGCTGCGGCGCTCCAAACGTACATCAAAAATCCGACGGATATGTATATATAAGCATCTATATATGTTCAATAACCTTCACAAAACATATTCAACAACATATATTGGTGGCCAGATGAGCTTCAAAATATAGTTACATTGCATATATAGTGCACTACATTATATGACAACATATACTTCCCTCTAAAATTCTATAGGACAGGCTCTCTTTCTGTGTTAGAGAAATGATTTGACATTAGCCTCCATGCTGATCATGTTCGAGGGCTTGTACAAGTTTGGAACAGTAAAAGAAAACAACAAAAATCAATCGGTATTGTAGTATTGGGCCTTATGAAAACCATCTTCCAAGACAATTCGGCCCATTTTACAACATTATTTTGATTTGACAATTAACTGTAGAAAGAATTTGCCATCATTGGTTTCTTACTATCTTGGAGAGAGAGAGAGATTCATTCGTGGGCTTAGTATTTCGTACCGTCTCCAATACCTGGGCTATTCTTTCACAATCTTCAGAAGAATCAGTAGTTTAGACAATATCCAGTGCATTGCAAAATTTGGTTCCAACTACCTTACTATTACTTTCAGAACCTACTAATTTCCTCTTAATTTTTTCTTCATTTTTCTTATAAAAGCCATATTTTATCACGTAATTTTTTTTAAAAAAATTCTAAACACATTATTTTACGTACCCGGGGCGAAGCCCGGGTCTGAATCCTAGTATATATGATAAATGCAATATGTTGTTGGCAGTGATCCAATAATTAGTTGTGGTCCAAATCTTAATTATAAATGCAACAAATAATTAAAAAAAATAAAAAATGAAATGCCACCTAACTTGCACGACCAACTTCAATTGATGATGTCATATGTCGATCACTATATGATCCAAATTAAATAAGCACTAATATATTAGTACCATATAAGTAGAGAAAGACTCAATATCTAAATTATACTTAAAAGAGAAAATGTTTGATAAGGTCTGCCTATAAAACCCTATGTTTACACCCTCCAATAATAGAATGCCACGTCATAAAATTTGAGTTTTATCCATAGATTGTATCACATTGGATTATTTAACAAAAATAAAACCCAATCTTTTTTTAAATAAAATGTTAACCCAATTCCTTAATAGAGCCGACGACGGTGCCGGGGAGCCTATCCTCAACGCGGCAAGGAGCTTGTTCATGTTAAACCTTCTGTCTCGGTCGCACTTGGGAATCGTGCCCCCAATCCCTGGCACTCTCTACATCACCACCAAGTACCCTCAGATCTCTCTCTACAATTACCTTCGAATTGTTGTATATATCAGTGTTTTAATAACCGAGCCAGATGTTGAACCGACCAAGAGGTGACCGGCCGGTTGATTCTACGTACAGATTGGAGTTTTCAGTTTAAACATTCCCATGCTCTGTACCATAATCCATCTCAGTTCTTTGATCAGTTAGATACTAACCAAAACAAATCATTTGAGAATAATTTTAAAGAAAGCTTTCTGTTCACCTATTACCTTGTACGACCCAAAAGCATATGCCAAAGCCCCAATTCAAAATTGATAATGGAAGATGCCATTTACAATTGTCACCAAAGCCCGATGATGGCTTTTACAATTGATAAAGAAGACAAAAGATCAAATCTGAAGTAATGAATTGAATTAAAATTGAGATTGCGAGACGACATGAAAGGAAAACAGGGGTGCTTGTCCAGTAGCCGATCGGAGATCGGAAAACAGGAATTGGATTAACGGTAGGTGGTGGAAGAAGGGTAAAAACCTATTTTTGTTGAATAATCCCATGTTATGCAATCTATTAGAAAAACTTTGAAAAACTCAAATTTTATGACGTGGCATTCTATTATTGGAGCGTGTAAACATAGGATTTTATAGACAGACCTTATCACTATACAATGCCATATGTCGATCACTATACGATCCAAATTAAATAAGCACTAATATATTAGTACCATATAAGTAGAGAAAGACTCAATATCTAAACTATACTTAAAAATAAAAAGAAAATAAGCCAACCACTATTCATTTTCCTGTTCATTTGAACATGAAGAATTGCCTCCAATTTTCTCCAATTTGACGCCACCTGTCCAGATTCTGCGGCCAATTTTCTGCCCGAGCCCGACCCAAAAACCCCATTAGAGGACCCAGTAAGAATCTTCATATTCAATTAGGAAAGATCATGGCAGTGGCAGGTATACCAGCCAACACTCTCCATCTTTTCTCTCTTTCTCTTCCTTATATATATTCTTTTCTTTGCTCTTTTTATCACCTCTAATTCCAGATTATCCTTACCCCATCTCTCTTTTTTTTTGTTCAATTGAAGAGATTGGAAATGGTTTGGAAATTTTTCGCCTGCGCTCTACCATAGCTCTTCTTTAGCTGCGGCTTCAGCCATCGTGATGTGATCAATATATTGCTCCGATCTCCCTTCCTAGGTGTCTGCCTCTATCCTCTTTTCTCTTGATTTTTTTGACTATTTTAAATATGCTGCTCACGAATTGAAAGAGGTCAGTAATTTTTGTTCCTTTGATTTTTTCCAATGTTAGGTTGTACGGTGCATGGGTTCCATTTCCTCCATTTATCCCCTCTTCTTATTTTCTTAGAATGAGGTCAGTATTTTTATTTACTGTCAGAAATTCATTTTTTGGGTCTTTTTTTTTGGGAAAATGCTATCTTCTAAGTATTTCGTGAAGATAATACCAGAAAAGTTGTTTATATGTAATAGAAGAATTATTTATTCACCGGTTGTCATCAATTTGGATATCATGTGTTAGATTGATTGTAGAGTTTTGGTTTTAATTGTTGGGTTTCGTTGTAAATTTTAAGTTTTTAGTTTGATTGGTTAAATAGAATTCAAATGATATTATCTTTTTTACTCAAATGTAAGCAAAATTGACACTTGATTTTAACTGATTGAGAGTTGGTTTGATTTGGAGGTGGCACTACTTTGGTTAGTATCTGAAACCGTGGTTTGATTCAGGGTTATAAATTATGAGTCATGGCTTGATGTTGCAAGTTTTAAACGGCCAAGTTAGGGTTATGTTTTTCTACCAATTGGGAATTGTAAGTTTTAGAAGAATTTTAAAGTTAAACAATAAGTTTTTTTTAAGAATTGAGTGTTAGAAGGTTTGCATTAGTGCAACTAAATTCCTAATTTTGATGAATGGAAGTGATTAGAGAGCTTCAGTCTTTTACTATGTTATGCTTTTTCCTGATGCAAATTTAAGTGCATGTTCTTTCTTAATGGCTTTTGTGGTTAGTAAGTTGTTTTTCGTGCTTGGGTTTTGGTTGGAAGAGAACTCATGATTTTAGGTTGACAGCTATGATGGGAATTAGATGCGAAGGCTTTGTCAAAAAGCTGAGATTGTGTTTAGATTCTAGGTGATGCATAATTTTTTAAGGTTTAGAGCAAGAGTTTTATTCTAATTAGGTCGATTCAATTTTTTTTTTCTTCATCATTGTGTTTGCTTGATTTAATAGTTATCTGATCAATTTGGTTGATTTTTGGTAGTTGTGGGCATGATCTTGACACTTTGAGTTGCTGGTGGGGAAGCATGTGTAAGTGTTTTTTTGCCATTTGCCATTTGCCATCATGCTTTGATAAGTTATTTCTTTTGTCAAGAGTTTTTTTTAACTGCTTTTGTCTTCGAAAAATTAAAGCATCTCTCCGTTGGAGGCCTTTTCCCCTTGATTTTGTCATCAGTATGTGAGTCTATGCTTTTCGAGGTCTTTAATGAATGTATGTTGTTGTAGGGGCCATATGCCAATGCCATCTAATTCTTGCATGTTAGATAACCAGGTTTTATTAGCAATGTCAATATTATTTTTGGCCAGGTTAAAGTTTGAACTTTAAAGGCCCTGGTGTATGTCTTTTGTGTCTGAGCCTATTAGCTACTTTGTCAGTTTTGTCATTGTTCCCCCTCAGTTGGTTATTGTTTATGATACCATCTGGTCATTTGGTCTTACCTTGAGAACTTCCTTTTGTTGATACTTAATACAGTCATGGTTTGGTTTATCATAACCCCACATATGGAGTTACATGTTTGGATTTAAAGAAGTTGTATTTTGTTTATAATCTCAAGTAATTTGTGGACAGTCCGCAGGTATTATTACCTGTTCTGCCATTCTGATGGACGATTTTACCCTCTAAGTTTCTGGACAATATCAGTCTTTTCCTAGACTGATTGTTTGAAGGCCTGCAATTGGCCAAGGAATATCCTAATTTGACTTGGAGAATCTATTCTAGCCAATCAGAGTTTTGCCTTAGCATTTAAGTTTGTGCAAATCCTAGTTAGATTAGGATTAGAATTTTATTGTCTGACCTTAATTTGTGCCGCCACATTTAAGGGCTACAAATTAATTTCACAAGGGTAGGAAAAGTCTTAGGTTGCCTAAAAAGAGTTGGAGCCCTTTTTTTGGGAACACAATTTTTATTCTTGTAATTTTGCTAGATTTTGAGTAGAACCAGCTCTCGTATGCAACTCTTTTTAGTTGAACCAGTTTAGCTGAAACAAATATTAAGCTGTAACTAGGTAACATTGTATGAAAACCATTTGTTTTCTGCCCCGTCCTATGGAACCAATTCAAATGATGTGAAGAAGTTGTTACGAAATTTGCAAACGTTGGTATAGTGTTCTATAGACGTTTAAATGCCAAGATATAGGCTGGAATCTCAATTTGGTACCAAACCTTTCACAAAATGGGCGACTTAGTACTAAACCTTTTATTTCGTCCGATTTGGTACCAAACCTTTTATAAATGGTCCAATTTAGTACTTTTTACGGTGTCCGTCAGCGAGTAAACCACACGCGCATTAAATAACGCGTTAATAGATTTTTGACAGAAAAAAAAGGCACGTGGCTTTTTCATTAATAAAAAAATATATTAAAAAACCTAATTAAATCCCACCCCTATTTTCTTTTTTCTCTTCCTTTTCTTTTCTTCTTTTCCTTGTATTTTCTTTTTCCTTCTCTTTTCTTCTCCAAAACAGACACCCCTCTTTCCACTAAACCCTAGCACCACTTGCCTTGATCTCCCTCCATGCCGCCGTTAGCCACTGATGGACTCCTCCACCGTCGGATCTTCCTCTTTCCTTTCCATCCTCGTTCTTCTTCTTTTTAAAAAAATCCTCAAACCTAACGCAAAACACTCCTAAGCCGCGACTTCAAAGCTCGATTCCGGTGAATCCTACCGTCTCTTACGTTGAGGCCGTCGCCAAAAAACACAACTCCAGTCGCATGAATACCAAATATGAAGGCAAGGCTGTGGCTTTATTAATTAGGAAGGAAAATCATAATCTTTGCGGGTATGGTCTCACTCCAAGTAAGTAAAGTAGATTCCTTTTAATTACTTCAATTTTAAGATTAGTTAAAGTGTTATCATTTTGGTGAGCGAATAGTACTTTGAATTGCTCTGGATGATTCTAATTTTTGGGGTTAATTTATGCAAGAGCGTAATATCTAATTTTGAATTCTGCTCTGACAAAAAAATTAAATGAAAAAATTGGTTATATCTCGTTGGTTTTGGGTTTAATATATTCTCATAATATGATATTGCAAATTTATAAATATTCGATAAATATTTGAGCTAATTTTTGTCTATTTTGCGAGGTCTGTTATTATAATGAAAACCTATGGTGTAGATGGTGGCTGTTTTGTTTTGTTTCCTTTTCCTTTGAGAAATACTAAGGTGTGAGTGCTTGAGTGTGAAGCTCCTGCAAAAGCATGAAGAAACTTGCAAAGAGGTATAATTTAATTATTTTTAAGTATGGTCTGTAAGGTAGCATCTTTAACTGAATAGGTGAAATGCTATTGAATGTTTTTGAAATACATATGATTTTAACAGGTCCTAGAACAAAGCTTATATGCCTTGATAGATATCCTTAGAAATAAGTAACTTTAAGGCCGACATTAACATCAATCGCTATTATAGTTTCTGGAATTGAAAACTCCTTTTTTCTTTCTAACCATAGAATATTTCTAAATTTCTTATATCTCACTTTCAACAAGTTTAGCAACCCATTTTGACTTTAGAGTTTAGAATTATGCTGTCCATTCTTCTGATAAGAAAACTAGCAAGGTGGCAAGGCTTGGATCCATTGTCTGGTTTCATCATTATTCATTGAGGACGACCAAGCTCATATGTCTAATTAAACTTACTGTGAACTTTCCTTGCACCCTTGCCTTTGCATACTCTGTTAAACTTCCTGCATTTGCACTTGTGTTCAAAACTCTCCTTCATTTGTTCTGAACCTATTTCCCCTCCTTTTGCAGCTTGTTCAGTGGACTGGCAAGCCTATTTTCCATGGTGAATCATGGTGATGAATTTGATAAAAGGGTGCTTGGGCAACCTACTTGATCATTGGGGCTGTTTTTTTGCTACAAATCATTAGGGATTGGAGCTGTTTTAAGGAAGCAGAAGTGTTGGTTGAAAAGGAAAAGAAAAAAATTGAAATTTCTGGTGGTTGTATTTGATTTTTTGTTCAAGATAATTGTGTTTAGTGGCTTTACATATTGTTAAGGATTTATTTAATTTATGCAAGTTTAGTATATGTGTCTTAAAAAGTTGCTTGTTATTTTCCTTTGGCTAAATTTGTATTTCCCTTTGAATAAGCAGAATTTAGTTAGAAAAATCCAAAGATCTCACTGATTTTATGAAAAAAAAAACAAAAGAGAGATTGGAAATAATTACTAGCAAAAAAAAAAAGAAATCTACATTGATCCAATTTAGTACCTATTTGAGCCAATTTTGAGACGTTTAGTACCTATTTGAGCTGATTTATAAATATTAAAAATAATAAAAATTAAAAATTAAAAATATTTAAAAATTAAAAAATAATAAAATATATTTTAAAAAGCCACGTAGGATAACGAAGTTAGCAGTTAACGGCGCGTGAGTTGTACTTCCCAAATCCAACCTGAAAAAGTACTAAATTGGACCATTTATAAAAGGTTTGGTACCAAATCGGACAAAATAAAAGGTTTAGTACTAAGTCGCCCATTTCGTGAAAGGTTTGGTACCAAATTGAGATTTCAGCCCCACGATATAATATTTATACCAACACTTACAAATGTCGGAATACGTCGAAATCAAACGATGTGAAGAACTTGTTCTGACATTTGTAAACGTCGGTACAGTGTTGTATAGCGACATTTAATAAATGTTGTGATATAATATCTATACCAACGCTTACAAATATCGGGATACGTTGAAATCAAATGATGTGAAGAACTTGTTCCGACATTTGCAAACGTCGGTAGTGTTCTATAGTGACATTTAATAAATGTCACGATATAATATCTATACCGACGCTTACAAATGTCGGCAAGCGCCGAAATCAAATGATGTGAAGAACTTGTTCTGACTTTTGCAAACGTTGGTATAGTATTCTATAATGACGTTTAATAAATTCCACAATATAAAATCTATACTAACGCTTACAAATGTCGGAATACATCGAAATCAAATGATATGAAAAATTTGTTCCGACATTTACACACATCGGTATAGTATATATATTGTGACTAATGCTAAACATGCAAAATCAATCTTTAAACGTTGGAAAAAATAGGTACCAACGTTTTTTTAAAGTGTCACAATACATTAAAATAAAACGTAAAATTGTGGCATTTTACTGTTGCGCCAAAAATCCCTTTGAACGAAGTTTTTCCGAAGGACTCAATGACAGCCAGGGGCGTGCCAGTCATTTTGCTGAAAATGACAAAGAAGTAGAAAAAGCATTTTCACGGTGCGCGTAGCACAGGAAAACAAATCAGAGCGAGTGAATTGTGGGAACTGGATCAAAGTCACACCGGATCATTTAAATCATTAATCCCAAATTGACTCACACCGGTTTGAAAATATTTCTTGCCAAGGAAAAGAGATTGGAAATAACAAGCTAGTTGTTATTCATATAAAAAAGAGAAGTAACAATTTTAACGTCCTGAGACGAAGCAGAAAGTAAAGGAAAACATTTTTAACGTCCTAAGACGAAGTTGAAAGTAGAGAAAAGTAATTTTAACATCCTGAGACGAAGTTGACTTGAAGATAATATTGAAGAATGAGGTTGGCTCGTATAGAAAAAAGATAATTTTTTGCAGGGTTGCTGCATAAAATGGCGCAGGGCCAGAGAAAAAATAAGCGCGGAGCTTTGTGAGACTGAAATCTGAAGAAAAATGAAGGGGGAAAGCCCCTTTATATAGGGGTCGGCCTTGGCTTGCTTACCAAGGTCGATGGCCTCTACTTTGCTTGCTAATTAAGTAGTTTTTAAATCTGACTGGCACTGACTTGATTCACCTCCAATTTTGACAATTCAAGGAACCTTCCTGGAAGATTTTTTAGGAGATTTGATGTAATCTTCCTCCAAATTGATCACCATGGCCCGCCATCCTCCATCCAATATGCCCAAGACGCAATCTTCTCCATTCTGACTTGACGGTGCTTGATTTTCTTGCACTGTAATCTTGATTTGCTGCCAAAAAATTGAATCCAATCTTCAACCAGTAGCCATATAGCCACGAAATTCAGAACTTCTTGGCCATATTTGGCCCTAGGCTTGGTCAAAGCAGCAATTGGATTCGAAAATGACTAAACCGAGGTGCAAAGCCCTGTCCTTAATTGAAACAAGTGCAAAAGTTATCATAAAATGGTCAAATAAGCAAACCACGAAATTGACTTGCTTTCATCCATAATATGACATATCTAAAATGACTTCATAAAAATAAAGTCAGATCGAGTTCCAATTTGACCTTTCTCGAGCAGTTGTCCTTAATTGCAAATAATGAAAAGTTATGCCCGAGCTCAGATTGAGTCCAAATTTCACCAGTAGGGTTCAAATATCATCTTAAGACCATGGGAGAAATTCTGGTCGAAATTGATATCTCCATCATATTGAAATTAGTTTGACACCCCAAATTGTCCTTAATTGAGAAACGTGCATAAGTTTTTCATCTTAAGTTTGATCGAGATGAAATTTTGCCAGAATGATCTATGAAGTTCAAGGATCATCATGGTGCATTCAACTTTGGAATTGCACCACTCTAGCCCTTTCAATTGCATCAATTTCGTATTTTGTCCTTAATTGAACAAAATACAAAGTTGCAAATTTGACCTAGATTATCAAATTAGGGCATGGGCGGTTGGGACCAAACCTTATTGCGCCACATATCATACAAATATGTCTGAGTATGACATGGCACAATATATTTCATTAAATTAGGATGGACATCAAATAAGAATTAAGCCTTTGTCCAAATTGAAGATCAAACAAGATGGCTTTACTTCTTTTTTACCACTATTATTGAATTAAATAATAATTATGAAATAATTATTATTTTTCAATAATTATTCCTAATTTTCGGCATAATATTAGTAATTAGAAAAATAAAATTATTTTCCTAATTAAATTATGATCAAGGTGCCCTCAAATCAAATTAAGCTTAGTATTTTTAATCAAATCTGAGCCACACATCTTGTTCTAACATTATTGAAGACCAATTTACACTAAATTGAGGTATCAACAGTTACAAACATCGGTATAGAACTTTTTCGACGTTTTTTTAACTTTATGCCACATATGTCATAGGTCGCAAAAAACATTTTCTGGTGTAGGTGCAGGCATTTTGATTTCTTCAGTTGATCATTGTGAAACTGGGCAATAATGGGAATCGTCATTAATTCAATTGTAAATTTATATTTTCAGCACAAAACAAGGTCAAGAGAATCCTTTTGTAATCTGCATTACATGTTGTCGAAACGTCCAGGTCCGGGGGACCCTGCCGAAACAACTTTGGAAAATGAAGGAGTCGCCACTAATCTTTTTTGCCTAGGTGTGATTAGCCACCTACAACTCTTAGACCTAATGGACCATGCTTGACAACGGACACACTAAGTCTAAAACTACGGTCTGCGAACCAAAGCCCAAGTCCGGGAGTCGGTTACGTGTGGGGAAGGATTAGCACCCCCACAACGCCCGTCAAACGACGGTACCTATAGTCTAATCTAAATCTATCGGGTTTAATCTTTATGGTTGCTTTTATCTTTAATAATTAAGAAAGGGTTATAAAAGAAAATAAAATCATTTTTCAAACCAAATGTCGAGGACACGAAGAATGTGATCGAACTGTCGTCGAACAATTCTATTTCGATTCTCTTTCACTGTTTGTTGTCTTATTGATCTTTTTCTGTTCGAAAAAGAAATTTTGAAAATGCTGTGATAAAACCTTTTATTTCTTTTTTTGCTTTTTTCAAAACTTGACCAATTTTATTATTTTCCAAAAGTCTTCCTTTGCATTTGCTTAAATTGAAAAACGATCTTTCTTTAAAAATGCTTACCTTGAAAAACTCTTTGATTACCCATTTTAATTACTTTTGAAAACAGAATAAGAGAACATAGTTTTTGAAAACATTTCTGAAAACTTCTTTTATTACATCTTTTAATTTTGTGATTTTTTCCATTTTTTCATTTGTTCTTTTTTCTTTCTTCTTTTTTGCTTTTTTTTCAAATCTTGATCTAAATATTAACTAATGCATGTATGGAATGATGAATGCAAGGTCCGATTTTATTAGTTGATTAATAAAAAGGGGTTTACTTGAATTGGCCATCACGAACCTAGCCCGGCCCTCCAGGGATATTCGTGAAAACCAATCAATCTCGGGGCGAAATCCCGAGAGGTCGTCCCATTGCACCTTTACCCGGGATTTGCCCGTCGTAGCTAAAAACACCCTTTTATTAGTCGCGACAGAAAATGGTGGCATGAAATGCAACAGTTATAATTAATGGCAATTAAACATGATATGCATGTGATTGTAGTCTACTTTACTTATCTACTAAATTACTAAATTATTACAAATCCCAAAATAAATAAATTAATTAATTAATTAAAAACTAAGGGCCAAATGGACAATTCTGGGGACTTCTCTACACACTAAGAAAAATGATCAGTAAATTTCAAGGGCAAAGAACACAGATCAAAGACAAACGTGCATCAATAAATCCAAAATCAGAAACCAAATTAAGTGAACTTATCCTGAGAAATCTAAAATAATCAATCAATTAACTCAAATCTAAAAAGGAATAAAATCCTAATCAAAGATTTAATTTTTAAGTCAACATTAATCCAAATAAATTCATCAATCCCTATTCTAAATTAATTTCAATTTAAAAGGTCAAACTTTTAACACAAAATTATGGTTTTCAAATTAAAATTAGCTCAAAAATGGTTTAACACCCAAATTTCCAAACTAATTTTAGTTTAAAAATCTAAACTTTGAACTAAAAATTTGATCTTTCTAATTAAAATGAACTCAAGATGGAATCAAGGTATTATCTTTGAATTAATAAGAACTTAAAAGAATCAAACCATTAGACCAACAGCTTCAATTTTAAAATTGATTCTAAAAACCTAATTCTTGACATGATATCTCACAAAATAAACCACTAATGCAGGCTAGATCTAAACTATTATGACTTACTAATTAAAGGCAAAATTTTTACTAAAAAATCTATGCTTTTAGCTAAATCACTACTCTTAATCAACAAACCATCATCTTAACCACATAAGCACATATGAGACAAATGAAATTGACTTCATCACTCATGAAATTAGAAGCGAAATTAAACAAAAAGGTCCTGAATCGCATGAATTGATTTCACAGGGGAGTAAATTGAAAGGAAATGAAAGATTACCTGTTCAGGACGGCGCGTTTTGGATAAAGGGGTCTCCTTTTAGCCAAAAGTTTCTTCTTCTTCCTCGACTCGCCGCTCCTTCTTCACTTAACCCTAGCTATCAACCTCTGCAACTCTCGCTGAAGCCCGGAAATAAATCCTCAGTCGCTAACCACTTAAAGCTCGATGCTTTCCACCCTTTGAGCAAACCGCAACACAAAGCTCAAGGCTTCGAACAAATCAAAACCCTAATCTCCACAAAAACTTCACCCTTTCGCCCTTTCACCCTTTCGAACCTTAAGCTTCGTCTTAGCCTCGTCAATTCCGAGAGATCCCTCCATTTTGACAAACCCCCAAATCTACATCTCATGAACCCTAGGTCTTTTTACAAACCCAGAAAAATTTATTGGAGGGATAGGGGTTATGAATCCTAAAAGAGTACAAAGGAGAGAGTTCGTTCGTTTTAGAGGTTGAAGAGAGAGTTTTCGAGAGAGAAATCCCCGATGGTTTCCCTCAATCCCCTATTTTTTTCAGTGCGTGAGGAGAAGAAGAAATCCCTTTTTTTTTCGATGGAGAGTAGTCAAAGAAAGAGTTTTTCTTTCGAGAGGAAGATAAGATAGAGGTGTGTGTATATTGAGAGGAAAGATTTCCTTCCGAGGTGAGGGAAAAGAGTCCTCTGTTAGGGAGAGAGAGAAGAAACTAGAAAGAGATTTCAGGGAGATGAACATAGTGCATTCGGAGGATGAGAGAGAGAGTGAAGAGAAAATCCAGAGAATTCTTGAGAGGATGCTTCGAGAGAGGGAGAGACCGAGTGTAGTAAGAGAATCCTCCTGTTCAATCCATTCCCCCTTCTTTCCTTTTTTTGCTAGCTGTAATCCCCCCCCCCTTTTTTAGCTAGCTGTAATTTTCCTTTCGATTTATTTCTAACAGCTTTTTTTGTCTCCTTCTGTCAGCAGGTAGAAGGAAGGGATAAGATTGAAGCGATGAAGTGAGCTAGACTTGAGGTGAGTCATCCCTGAAATTCAGGGATATTTCATTCTTATTTTGCAATATTTTCTTAATATGAAAAATGGATGGGCTTTGCATGAACCTGCTGCATTTTACTGCATTGTCTTTTTTATCTAACTCCGTTATAGCTTGCTAAATTGTCTTGTTGACCCTGATATATGGCTTTGTTGTGAGATGCTTGAGATGAGACTTGCCTGTGGAATTGCTCTTTTTCACATGTTTGTTAAGGGAAATCGTATTGGATGTTTATGCTTAAATTTTGCAATGTAGGCTAACTGCTAAGTCCAATCTAAGAATGCCAATGAAATCTTTTAAAATGCAGTGGTGATCTTTCTAAGAATGCAGATTACAGTGTGTGTCAAAGGCTACTGAATTCATTAATAGTTAAATGAAACTATGAAATGCATGTGACTTAGTTTGGAATGTATCCTTTCGGGACTGAAAAATCCCTCAACTAAGCTGTCTATGTTTTGCCTTAAAATGCTTTATGTTTTTGACTAATTCCTATGCCTAAATGTCATAATGCATCTTAATCATGACTGAACTATATGGCTGTTGGGCATGGCTTGAAACCATGCTGTGAAAATGTCTGACGTCTTGCTAAAATGCAAACTACCTAATATGGTGCAAAAATGCAAAATGTGATGACATGTGCGAATAAATGTGAGGTGCAACTGGAATAAGAGCCTGTATGTGTCAAAACGGATGCCTCCTCTTCTTGCTCCCTGCCTCTTCCTTTTCCCAATACTTCATGAAGTGTGTCTTGGAGTCATTCTTGCTATTCTTTTTCTACCTTATAAACAACTCCCTTTGTTGGACTGATGGGTGATGATTGGTGATCTTGACTGAATCACTTACTGACTTGATCTTGCTTTTACATCAGCAGGCTGGGAAACCACCACTTTTGGGACCCCTTTGGTGCTCATTCTAGTAAGAGTCTTGATCCCAGGAGTAGGAACTGGATGTAAGGAACCAAGAGGCGAAGGAAATCTCTAAGGGAATGACTCTTGCTTTTCTAAACTTTCAAATAGTTGTAAAAATGTGAAATGAGGATGTAACTTCTTTTTGGTATTTTTATGTGTTTCTAAGGGAGACATGTATGTAAAGCTAAATCCTGGAAACAAAAATGCAAATGGATTAACAAACCACTTACATCCCCTTTTTATTTTGCAATTTCCGATTCTTTTTGGCATTTTATTATTTCATTAATATCCCATGAAATTCAAAAGCGAAAATGCAAATCCAACTTATATAATGTCCTACTAATTGCCAAATTAAGGGTTAATTGATCAATGAACTAAAATGAGCTTAAGTTACATGATTAAAAATGCAACAATGCTAAATTACTAAATGAAAATATGCAAAAAAAATGCCAAAGGTGCACATTTAGGAATCTTTAGGTTTTTCAAATGCAATCTACATGACTTACAATGAATTAGCTAATATAAATTAAAAGTGAACTTAAAATGACCAAAATACCCCCTAAATGCAAAAATGACCAAAATGCCCCTGAACATGAAAAATGACCAAAATGCCCTTATGTGACCCTAATAGCTACTTAAGAAATAAATTGATTTAAATTGAAGGATATAGGACAAAAACGGGTGTCTACAGCTGCCCCTCTTTGCAAGCTTTCTGGCTCTCGGGAAGTGTGCAAAAGAGTAGTTTGTATACTTTTTGAGAGTTAGGAAGCGTGCAAAGATATAGACACCCGTTTTTTGTGCTTGCACGTTTTTTTCCTTTTCTTTTTCTCCTTTTCACCTTTCTTCTTTTTTGTTTGTTTTTTCATTTTTTCGTTTTTTTAGACCTTCTAGGGGTCAATTTTATTTGGAACTAGAAAAAAAAGCCCGTTGACTAACTCTGGTCACTAAATTGCAGACTCACATGGAAGCGAGAGAAAGACCATCTTTGGTCACTAAATTGAAAACCTGCGTGGAAGCGAGAAAAGACCATCTTTGGTCACTAGATTTGAAAACTCGCATGGAAGCGAGAAAAGACCATCTTTGGTCACCCAATTGAAAACTCGCGTGGAAGCGAGAAAAGACCATCTTTGATCACTAAATTGAAAACTCGCGTGGAAGCGAGACAAGATTGCCTAGATGTTCTTAGCTTATATGGAAATAAGCTTGATTAGAGCCTACTTGGAAGCAAGGCTTGACTCATATGGAAACGAGTCCGGTTTTGGAAAACCTCACTGAACTTGGCTTATGGAAAAGCCCCTGAATGCTCGGATGGAACCAAATCTTAAACTATCTCGCGTGGAAGCGAGTTTGGCTTATGGAAAAGTCTCTCTTGCCTGGATGGAACCGAAGCTGGATCTGACTCGTGTGGAAACAAGCTTGGCTTGTGGAAAAGCCCCTAAATGCTTGGATGGAACCAAATCTGAAACTATCTCGCGTGAAAGCGAGTTTGGCTTATGGAAAAGCCTCTCTTGCCTAGATGGAACCAAAGCTGGATCTGACTCGTGTGGAAACGAGTTTGGCTTGTGGAAAAGCCCCTGAATGCTTGGATGGAACCAAGGCTAAATTGACTCGTGTGGAAACGAGTTTGGCTTGTGGAAAAGCCAGAGCATTCGGATGGAACCGAAGCAAAATCTTGAAAATTGAATCTGAATCACGTGGAAATGATTCTGGAAGGAAATACCTGGAGAAAATAACTCTGAATTTGATGTTGCAACTGAAAACTCCTTGATTGATGTTCTGAATCTTTGCTTTCTTGAATTTGCTTCCTTGAATCCTTTTGTTCTTCTTGATTTGTCCTTGAATTTGTTTCCTTGTTCTTGTTGTTGTCTTCATCTTTGCCCCAGATCTGTCTTGAATAGTATGCTTTGAAAGATTCTGACTTGAATAGTATGCTTTGAAAGATTCTTTTACTGATCTCACCACCCCTTGTATCCATTCCTTTGTTACTCTGCAGCAAAATTTGACCAATAAATAAGTAGAAATCATGTGATGAAAACTCTTTGAAATATATGTTATGAACTCATAAACATTACCCCCAATTGACCCTTATGAAATATATGCTCCTAACCGTTCAGGTTGAAAAACTCATTTACTCTGCAAACTTTGTTAAACTTGAACTTTGAAGGAAAATGGTGATCACCACTAAAATGCCCTTTGAAAAGTGAATTTTGATCTTGGACTCACAAGTGGAATGCAATCTTATTTTGAAACTTCTTGTTTTGAAATTTTTTCTGACACATTACTTGAGTCAACACCTTGTGAAAGGTCTAAGATTTGAGAATTGTCAAAGAAAGGTAAGGCTTTCAAGAATTGACTTTCTTCGAAGAGCTGGAGCGTTTGATGCCTGAAAGAAACTCTTTGCTCATTTTCCATCTCCTTGTTGGAACTGTGGGTGGCTTCTTGATTTCCCTTTTTGTTGCTCTAGACTGCCCTTTCGGGTTTTCACCCTAGAGCCTTTTTCTTCATTCTCTTTTTCTTTTTCTCTTTTCTTTTCTCTTTTCTTCTTTTCTTCCATGCACCTGAAAAACTCCAAATTCACTCGAAAAATCTTTTTTAAAAAGTTTTGACCCAAAGCATTTTGCAAAAAAAGGACTGTTATTTTTGTTGAGGAAAAAAAATTTCTTCTCGAATGTTCTCACTTGATCAAAGATGGACTTTTATTAGGCACGTAATGTAGGCTAGGGTTCTGGGTTGCCAAAGAAAGGATATAAAGGCTCAAAAGATGTGTTTGAGGGTATTTGAATCAAGGATCATTTTTCCTATGTGAAGGATCTTATCATTCCAATTGTCCTTTGCTCCATCTCACAACTTCACTCTTCCTTTCACTTTTCATTTTCAAAACCTTTTTTTTATTTTTCATTTCCTTCCCTTCTTCATCTGACTTTTGATTTGAATTTCTTGATAGAGTGGACTCAATGCCTCTTTGTGAACTCTACTCATTACTGTTGGGATGCCCCATTTGAACATTGAGTGCAAACCCTTCCTCTCGAGACTAATCCTTCTTCACCTTTGCCCCCTAGTGTAGAGGGTGATCCTTGATTAGGGTTCATTGAAAAGAAAATTCATAAGGCTCAAAGGGGGACAACAATGGATATTTTTCTGCAAGTGAAGGGAATATGAAAGGAGGCCATTTATCACTTCAAGATTGGACATCTTCATTGAAGAGCATTCCTCTGGAAAACGAGTTTGAAAACACAACTTTGGAAAACCTTTTGAAAACCATTACTCTTTTTGAAAAATCGTTTTATCAAAACCTTTTGAAAACCATGACTCTTTTGAAAAACCATTTTATCAAAACTTTTTGAAAATCATGACCTTTTTTGAAAACCATCGTTGCTTCTTCTCTTTCCTTCCTTTCTTTTTCTTTTTTTTTCTTTTTTTTTCATCATTTTCATCATTTTTTGGGAAATTGCGACAGAAACTTGTGCCACTCTTTATTGGAATGACCTTCCAAATGATGCATCTGAGTGGATTGATTTGAACTTCTTGAGTTGTGCATCGCTTCTTCTGATCGAAAGATAAGTTTGAGACATTGAAGATTGACTTGGATGATTTAAGGGACATTTGAGAAAACTGAAGTCCGGTCACTTTGTCCTCAAGGCATTATGATGATATTAGTAATGCGACCGATTGCCCCTTTATTAGAAGAAAACAAGACTTTGATTCTGGGTTTCAAGAGAATAGATTTAATCGGGATTGGAAGGATTGGAACTTGGGAGTAGTGTTGACCCAATCAAATTGTCTCCTTAAAACTTTTGAAAATGTGGACTTTAATCACCTTGAAATCATTGCTTTGACTAAAACTGATTTTGAAACATCCTTTGATTAAAATCATTATTCTTTTGCTCACACCTTGAAACCATTGCTTTGCTTGAAATTGATTTTGAAACCTTGTTTTAATTAAAACCCATCATTCCTTTACTCATAGTCTAGATGAAAGTTATCGACCCTTCCACAAACATGCTTGGGTCAGTTTTAGCGGTAAACACCAATCCACTTCAAAACCACTTTTTATTAATCGAACATATGATTACTTATCCAACCTTCCTTTTTATTCCTTTATTAATATTATTATCATTTGATGCAAATATTCACAAAATATTTCTTGTATGTTTTGAAGTAAATGAAAGAGAGATAAGGAAAATGCCCCTGTTTGACACCCATTTACAAGATTGCAGATCTTCCAAAGTAAAATAATTTGTTGTAAGCCCTGTTTGTAGCATCGACATCTGTAAAATTGAAAATGCTTTGAACAATGCAATGGATGATGCGACAATGCTCCAGACTGTGAAATGCGTCTACTTTATTACAAAAAGTGAAATGAAACAAAAGCCCACGCAACTATCCTAATGTTCTTGGGCAGAAACACTAGGGATCATAATCTATTACTTCTGAAACACTTCTCTGTTGACTATGCTCTGATTCATTAGAAACTCAACAACCCTGCCTTAATCAAGGCTTGCACTTTCTTTTTCAAACCGGTACAATTCTCCGTGGAATGACCTTGAATATTCATGTGATACTCACATTGCACATTGGGATTATACCACATGGGATAAGGAGGTTGCATAGGTTCCACATATACCGGTTCCACAAGGCCCTGCTGGATGAGCTGATGAAGCAATTCTGTATAAGTCATGGAAATTTGACCAAACTTGAATTTCTCCTGATGACACATATACCCCTTTTGTTGGTCCTTTGGAATAGTTGGTTCTGAGCTAAGTGACGACGATGACCTTTTATTTGATGCTCGAGGATAGTACTGAGACTGAGAACTTGGTTGAGATATGGGTAGGGATTTTGATTCACGTATGAGTTTGCTGGTGGAAGTGGTGGATAAGGGTAGTAAGGAGGGTGTGGGTAATATGGGTCGTGAGGTCCCAAGTAATCGAACTGTTGCCCTATTTGTGCTGCTTCATCATAACCCTGCTCTCCAGCTTGATCCTCTTTTGACTCTACCTTCTTTTCACTTCTAATCCTACCTGACTTGAAACTGACATCTAATAACTCACCCACTCTTATCAACTTAGAGAAAGGTTCTGTCACAAGAGGCAACATCCTTTTGAAATACGTGAGCTCCACACTGTCCAAAAATTTGGGACTCATCTCCGTTTCTTCCATTGTCGGATTAACTTCTGCTGTCTTTTCTCTCCAGCGCTGGGCAAACTCTCTAAATGACTCTCCGGGCATCCTTTTTACGGTCTTCAAGCATTCTCGTGTAGGAGCCAAGTTTGACAAATACTTGTAATGGATCATAAATGCCCTTGCCAAATCATCCCATGACTGGATGTTGCTTGGTTCTAACTGATTGTACTAATGAGCTGCTGAACCGGTCAAACTTTACTGAAAGCAATACATGAGTAACTTGTCATTCCCCAAGTATGGTGCCATCCTTCCGAGGTAGCTTATGACATGGTTTCTAGGGCATTTAGTTCCGTCAAACTTTTCAAACTCTGGCATCTTGAACTTCTTTGGCATCACCAAATCAGAAACCAATACCACTTCTGATGCGTCCATTAACCCATGATGATTCTGTCCTTTCTCGAAGCTTGTGATTCTCTCATCTATCTTATCCCACAGGCCTTGACTCCTTTCATCTATCATCTCCCTTGTTTCACCATCTTTACTGTTCAAAACATCAACTTGTTTGTTAACTGTCGTACCTTGGTTGAGATTGATCTGGTTAGCTTCGATACTTCTTCTCTCCTCCGCGCTGATACCCTCTGTGTTCATCGTCATATCCTGCCCTTCTAACATTGGATGATCTTCTTGCACTGTCTTTCCCCTCTGTTCTGCTAACTGATGCTTCATCATGTCCATCTACCTTCGCAACTCCTCATTCTCTTCCTTCATCTGCTGATACTTAGTTAACTGTTCTCGTTCCATTGCCTTTGCTCAGTCTTCCAAAACTGCTCAAATTTGAGAATTATCAGACTTTCTTATTGAAAAACGGAACTAAAGCTACCATGGGATGTATGAATGAATGCCATGTCATGATGAATGGATGGACAAATGAATGCATGAGGCTAAGATGAATGTATGATGTTTTGAAACATGAAATTTATACAAACATAGCAACTGTTTTACAAACAAAAATCTAGTCAAACTCAGTGAAGCTCTTTCCATTAACAACAACCGTCTTTACATCGTACCAGCACACCCAACTTCTTGACTATGTACATGAGTGATAAAATAACTAAATTTAAACGACCCTCCTTTATATCTTCAGCAAGAACATTTCAATCCTCCCATGATGAGATCACCACACACTTCCTGAGGCTCTACTGGAACTAGATGATGAAGCTTGACTGAAAACGGGACTACCATCTGCCTTGAAAGTTAACTCTCCTTCTATGATCAACCTTTGCACCTCTTCCTTCAGCCTTAAACAATTTTCAGTGGAATGACCCTGAGTTCCCGAGTGATAAGCGCAGTAAGAATTGGTATTATACCATGATCCAGGATTCTTCATGGGTTTGGAAAATGGCAAGAATGCAATCAGACCTTGTTGCACAAGTGCTGGGAATAACTCGGTATAAGTGCATGGGATAGGTATTAGATTTGTAAGCTCAACAGGTTCCTTTTCTGGACTTGGAGGTTGAGACATTGTTTGAAACCTAGGTTGAGATTTTGCCTTATGAGTGGGTGGTCGAAATGAGGTGTTCGACCGGAAACTTGGCTGATGATAAGGTTGAGGCTAATTAAAGCTAGATGGGTTCCTCCTTTGGCCGGGGTTCGGTGGGTGATAAGTTGAAGGGTAGAAAGGTCGGTCATTCATCCGAATAGAGTTGTTCTAAGATTGCATTGGACCTGAGGATTCCACTTTAGACATGCAGGACTTGAGCTCTTCCATCTGCTTTGGCAACTCATCCATCCCTTTTGCGATCTTGCCCAAGTCTTCTGTCTTGTCCGAGCCAGTGGCAACTTCTGCGGCATGTTCTGGCTTCCCGCTGCCAAATTGAGCCTATTGCACTTTGGTCTTAGCTATTATCTTATAAACTTCATCGATATCCCCAGACATGATCAATGCTTTCACAACATGCTTCTTCAACTGTTCTATCTCTTCCGCCATGGTTTCCTGCTTGCATTTCAGCTCAAATATATCAATTTGCATCGTCTTCCACTCACGCTCCAACCACTGCATTCGTGCTTCCATAGAATCTCCCATCCTTCTTTAATACTTCTAAACTTCTGACTAAACTGCTCAACAGAATGGGCCCGAGTAAGTGATATTTACAAGTAACCTAAATGTACAATATATTGATAAATGATGATGATAATGAATGCATGAACATATGTACCAATGTATGATATGAGGTTTTGGCGATGATAAGAAAACACTTATAAGTATGATGGTGACAAGGCAAAATATGCTAATGGTATCTACATGATGTGCATGGTCGACTATGTGCAATGAGACTATTGTAGTATATGGATGCATGAAAATGCACGATGCTAAAGGAATAAAATTTAAGAAAACAATGAGAAAAGTTAGTACCCACAAGGAAATTAAACAAGAATAGTAAATAAAGGAAAGTTAAAGAAGAGCCATGCCCCTTATTTTATTGATTAAAACATTTTCCTTGAAAAATTTTCAGACTATAGGCCTGATTGGGGCAGGTTAGTCCACCTATTGTGAGTAATGCAATTGCTCACTCTATGATTCTTATGTCTTTTGAAAAACGAGAAGTAAGGGTAAGAGGTGTTCCTTATGTGTACCAACTTACATGCTGGGTTTGGTCCACTCACACCTAAAAGGTTCCCAATTTTGACCCGGCAAGATCTCATTGGGTGGTTTTTCGCAAAACCTGTACGGGGACCTGGTTGGTCCCACGAAGGCTCGCTTATTATACCTCCCAAAATCTAATCAAGGTGGCAAAAATGCGAATGCAAAATGCAATCTATGTGAAGTGTGTGAAGGAACAACTTACCATTACCCTAAAACTAAACCTGGCAGACCTAGTAACTAACCACAACAGAAAACAAGAGAAACAACACAAGACAGGGGTGAAGCAAACAGATATATACATGGAAAGCGGTAAAGATGTAAAACACAACAAAAAAGAAAAACAAGCAACCATTTTATTAAACCCTAGATCTTGATTAGACTAAATGAGGCCTGACTCTCTAATGTCCCCAGTGGAGTCGCCAAGCTGTCGAAACGTCCAGGTCCGGGGGATCCTGCCGAAACGACTTTGGAAAATGAAGGAGTCGCCACTAATCTTTTTTGCCTAGGTGTGATTATCCACCTACAATTCTTAGACCTAATGGAGCATGCTTGACGACGGACACGCTAAGTCTAAAACTACGGTCTACGAACCAAAGCCCAAGTCCGGGAGTCGGTTACGTGTGGGGAAGGATTAGCACCCCCACAACGCCCGTCAAACGACGGTACCTCTAGTCTAATCTAAATCTATCGGTTTAATCTTTATGGTTGCTTTTATCTTTAATAATTAAGAAAGAGTTATAAAAGAAAATAAAATCATTTTTCAAACCAAATGTCGAGGACACGAAGAATGTGATCGAACTGCCGTCGAACAATTCTATTTCGATTCTCTTTCACTGTCTGTTCTCTTGTTGATCTTTTTCTGTTCGAAAAAGAAATTTTGAAAATGCTGTGATAAAACCTTTTATTTCTTTTTTTGCTTTTTTTCAAAACTTGACCAATTTTTTTTATTTTCCAAAAGTCTTCCATTAGATTTGCTTAAATTGAAAAACGTTCTTTCTTTGAAAATGCTTACCTTGAAAAACTCTTTGATTACCCATTTTAATTACTTTTGAAAATAGAATAAGAGAACATGGTTTTTGAAAACATTTCTGAAAACCTCTTTTATTACATCTTTTAATTTTCTGATTTTTTCCATTTTTCATTTTTTCTTTTTCTTTCTTCTTTTTTGCTTTTTCTTCAAATCTTGATCTAAATATTAACTAATGCATGTATGGAATGATGAATGCAAGATTCGATTTTATTAGTTGCTTAATAAAAAGAGATTTACTTGAATTGGCCTTCACGAACCTAGCCCGGCCCTCCAGGGATATTCGTGAAAACCAATCAATCTCGGGGCGAAATCCCGAGAGGTCGTCCCATTGCACCTTTACCCGTGATTTGCCCGTCGTAGCTAAAAACACCCCTTTATTAGTCGAGACAGATAATGGTGGCATGAAATGCAACAGTTATAATTAATGGCAATTAAACATGATATGCATGTGATTGTAGTCTACTTTACTTATCTACTAAATTACTAAATTATTACAAATCCCAAAATAAATAAATAAATTAATTAATTAAAAACTAAGGGCCAAATGGACAATTCTGGGGACTTCTCTGCACACTAAGAAAAATTATCAGTAAATTTCAAGGGCAAAGAACACAGATCAAAGACAAACGTGCATCAATAAATCCAAAATCAGAAACCAAATTAAGTGAACTTATCCTGAGAAATCTAAAATAATCAATCAATTAACTCAAATCTAAAAAGGAATAAAATCCTAATCAAAGATTTAATTTTTAAGTCAACATTAATCCAAATAAATTCATCAATCCCTATTCTAAATTAATTTCAAATTAAAAGGTCAAACTTTTAACACAAAATTATGGTTTTCAAATTAAAATTAGCTCAAAAATGGTTTAACACCCAAATTTCCAAACTAATTTTAGTTTAAAAATCTAAACTTTGAACTAAAAATTTGATCTTTCTAATTAAAATGAACTCAAGATGGAATCAAAGTTTTATCTTTGAATTAATAAGAACTTAAAAGAATCAAACCATTAGACCAAGAGCTACAATTTTAAAATTGATTCTAAAAACCTAATTCTTGACATTATTTCTCACAAAATAAACCACTAATGCAGACTAGATCTAAACTATTATGACTTACTAATTAAAGACAAAATTTTTACTAAAAAATCTAAGCTTTTAGCTAAATCACTACTCTTAATCAACAAACCATCATCTTAACCACATGAACACATATGAGACAAATAAAATTGACTTCATCACTCATGAAATTAGAAGCGAAATTAAACAAACAGGCCCTGAATTGCATGAATTGATTTCACAGGGGAGTAAATTGAAAGGAAAAGAAAGATTACCTGTTCAGGACGGCGTCGTTTTGGATGAAGGGGTCTCCTTTTAGCCAAAAGTTTCTTCTTTTTCTGCTATTTTCTTCTTCTTCCTCGACTCGCCACTCCTTCTTCACTTAACCCTAGCTATCAACCTCTGCAACTCTCGCTGAAGCCCGGAAATAAATCCTCAGTCGCTAACCTCTTAAAGCTCGATGCTTTCCACCCTTTGAGCAAACCGCAACACAAAGCTCAAGGCTTCGAACAAATCAAAACCCTAATCTCCACAAAAACTTCACCCTTTCGCCCTTCCACCCTTTCGAACCTTAAGCTTCGTCTTAGCCTCGTCAATTCCGAGAGATCCCTCCATTTTGACAAACCCCCAAATCTACATCTCATGAACCCTAGGTCTTTTTACAAACCCAGAAAAATTTATTGGACAGAGAGGGGTTACGAATCCTAAAAGAGTACAAAGGAGAGAGTTCGTTCGTTTGAGAGGTTGAAGAGAGAGTTTATTCGAGAGAGAAATCCCCGATGGTTTCCCTCAATCCCCTATTTTTTCAGTGTGTGAGGAGAAGAAGAAATCCCTTTTTTTTTCGATGGAGAGTAGTCAAAGAAAGAGTTTTTCGTTCGAGAGGAAGATGAGATAGAGGTGTGTGTATATTGGGAGGAAAGATTTCCTTTCGAGGTGAGGGAAAAGAGTCCTCTATTAGGGAGAGAGAGGTAACTAGAAAGAGATTTCAGGGAGATGAAATTAGTGCATTCGGAGGATGAGAGAGAGAGAGTGAAGAGAGAATCCAGAGAATTCTTGAGAGGATGCTTCGAGAGAGGGAGAGACCGAGTGTAGTGAGAGAATCCTCCTGTACAATCCATTCCCCCTTCTTTTTTTTAGCTAGCTGCAATTACCCCCCCCCCCTTTTTTAGCTAGCTGTAATTTTCCTTTCGATTTATTTCTAACAGCTTTTTTTGTCTCCTTCTGTCAGCAGATAGAGGGAAGGGATAAGATTGAAGCGATGAAGTGAGCTAGACTTGAGGTGAGTCATCCCTAAAATTCAGGGATATTTCATTCTTATTTTGCAATACTTTCTTAATATGAAAAATGGTTGGGCTTTGCATGAACCTGCTGCATTTTAC
>AWWV01011901.1:0-19688 GCA_001974805.1 Corchorus capsularis | reverse complement strand
ATTTGGTGAGGGATGATTGAGACCTTACTGTACACATTTGCCTTGCTTACTGGGAATTTTGTGAGTTGAGTCATTTGTTTACAACTGCTTTGTTTTCCTGCTTAATGGAATGTACTTATTTGGTTCAGTTTTGCTTTGTTTCATTTTCTATTACTTGTTGATTGTTCTCTTGAGCTCACTCTGTTATATCTCTGTTTAATCTTGTATGTCGAAACTACCATGCTTGCTATTTGAACTTGTCCAACCTCACTGTTTTGCCAATATTTGGGTTCTATTTATCCCTTTTTCCCATCTGACCATCAAGCTAACAAGACTGCTTTTGGTTATTTATAACTTTAATTGCATCGTGACCCATTTGTCTTGTTGATTGTCTTCGTTTTGCAGTATCAATCAGGAAAATTGCAGCTTGGTGTTGTTGTGACATGCAATGGGTGATAACTCTTAGCAAAGCTTGACATAAATCAGCCTTGGAACTTATTCATTCATTTTTTGGAAATGCCAATGTAAAATGTAAAGTGCATTTTTTTGTATTTTGTTTGAATTTTGCGAAACAACAGTAAAGCTGCTTTTTTTCATCTTGTTTATGAGATCAAAAGAGATGGGCCTCCTCAGTGGATTACGGGCCCAAGACAAACAAGGCTTTTTAAAACAAGTAGGGTTCTACGAACCCAATGAAAGGAATTTGGGCCAAAAAGAAAAGGGTAAGAATTAAAAGATGTACATTAATAAAAAAGTAAATAAGATGGGAATGGGAAAAGAAAAGGAATATGAGAATACATATAAATATGAGGAAATGGACGAAAGAGATAAAAGCTAGGGAAAGGAAATTGTTTAAAGAAATGGATCGGGTAAAAAGGCTAGGGGAAATTCATTTAAATGAGTGAAAGAGAGGGAAATGGACGTGAGTCAAAAATAGGGTGTCTACAGCTGCCCCTCTTTGTGCATTTTCTAACTATCGGAAAGTGAGCAAAAGAGTAGTTGGTATGCTTTCAGAGAGTTTGGAAATGCGCAATGACGTAGACACCCGTTTATTGGAAAGCTTTAAAGAAACAAGTAAGTTGAAACTCGAGGAAAGACCGCCCTGGATCACTCGAAAATAGCTTGAGAAAGACCACACTAAAATAAGTAACTGAAGAAAGACCACCCTGGATCATTCCATACTGTAATGAAAAACGACCACCCTCGATCATTCCGACGTAACCTGAAGAAAGACCACCCTGGGTCAACTAAAACATTGAATAGTTGAAGGATTGAAGAGAGACCACCCTGGATCATTGAAGTAAATTGAAGAATGATCGCCCTAGACCAATTAAAATTAACTGAAGAAAGATCGCCCTGGATCAATTAACCTAAGATGAACCGCCCTGGGTTAATTTGAAAATCACTTGAGAATGATCTCCCTGGATCAAATTTGAAAGTAACTGAAGAAAGACCGCCCTTGGTTAATTGAAATTTACTGAATGGAGACCGCCCTGGGTCAATACCTTTGAACATCAACTGAATGACCTACCCCGAGTCATCTATAGACCAACTTAAATTTGTAAAGATTAGCTAAAATGACCTGCCCTGAGTCACCTGAAGATTCTCTTGAATTTCTGAAACTAATTGAGAAACCTGCCCTGGATCACTTGGAAATCAATTTAAGCATCTGAAGATTTCTTCGAAATTTTTTTTGTTGTGATGAATTTTGATTGTTGGAATCTTTCCTTAGGAAAACCTGCTCTGAAAATATGCTTTAATGCCAATTAAAATGTACTATGATGTAATGTCAATGCATGGTAATGCAAGGTGTATGCATGATGCGTTATGAATTTTCCTTTGATCCGGGGTTCATGGCTCTGCGTAGTTCCCGAGTGTGCTCCATCAAATCCTTTATCTTAGCACTTACCATCCTTCTAAATTGTTGCTTCTTGAACTAACCACTTTCAGCAAGCTTTATTCCTCCGTTCTCATTCCCTTCCTTGCCCCCAGTTTGTCCATCTTTGCATGTCTTATGCCCCATCTTCTTTCTAAATAGTACCTGCTCTAACTTTTGGTTCTCTTGACCGTTTATTTCTTCAAATCCCTATTTTGAATATTTTTGTGAACAGTTGCATGCATGTTCGCCCTTTATTATCAATGATGAAATAAAATGCAAGTATTCAAAAGCAATTATTACAAAGAAATATCTATATTTTTCCAGAATATATAAATAATAGATATATAAGAAAGGTAGTGTTTCATGACAATGAATACTCTGACGATGATTTGGTGATGTTGCCAAAGGATTCTCAAACCAAGTTTTGGTGTTGCTATTCCCGACTCAGTCTGGACCAGACACTCATCCTTTCGACCTTAAGAGATGTTCTTGAAGTATGTTCTCCACTGGTTGTGCTTTTCTAATTTGAACTGTTTCTTGCAGGTTTTCAGTCTGAAACTGTCCATTCATCTTATTCTTTTCTATCCCTTATTTACTTATTTATCATTTCCTTCGTCTTGTTTTCCTTATCGAAGCTTTGGGTGGCTCCTAGGATCCCCATCCTTGCTCTAGACTGCCCTTCCGGGTTTTCACCCTAGAGTTTTTTTCTTATTTTCTCTTTTTCTCTCATTTCTTCTTCTTCTTCTTTTTTTTAATGCACTTGAAAGCCCCAAATTCACCCGAAAACCTTTTTGAAAGTTTTGACTCAAAACATTTTGCAGAAAAGGACTATTATTTTTGTTGAGAAAAAATCTCTTCTCGAATGTCCTTACTTGATCAAAGATGGACTTTTATTAGGCACGTACTGTAGGTGGTGGTTTAAGGCTGCCAAAGAAAGGATATAAAGGCTCAAAAATACAATTGAGGGTATTTGAATCAAGGATCGTTTGTGTCATGTGAAGGATCTTCTCATACTAATTGTCCTTTGCTCCATCTTATAGCTTCGTTTTTCCTTTCTTTTTCAATTTTCATTTTTTCGCTCTTTTCTTTTTATTGATTTTTCCTTCTTCCTTTCTTTTTTGAATTCCTTGATGGAGTGGACTCAATACCCCTTACTCATTACTATTGGGATGCTCCATTTGAATGCAAACCCCTTCTCTCGAGGTTTATCCTTCTTTACCTTTGCCCCCCAGTGTGGAGGGTGATCCTTGATTAGGGTTCATTGAAAAGAAATTAATTAGGCTCCAAAAGGGGGACAACAAAGGATATTTTCTACAAGTGAAGGGAATATGAAAGAAAGTCATTTATCACTTCAAGGTTGGATATCTTCATCAAAGAGCATCACTCATGAAAACAAATTTTCAAAACCATTTTTGAGAAATTATTTTTTTGAAAAATCTTTTAAAATAATATGACTCTTTTGAAAATTATTTTGTTGGACTCCTGTGGAGACCCCGAGTGCTTTTTCTTCTTCTTTTTTTCTTTTTCTTCTTTTTTATTATTTTATTATTTTATTATTTTATTTTTTTTATTTGGATGGGGACTATTTTTTGAAAGAAAATCTTGCCCCTTGGCTGGGATGACCTGCATATTTGAGTTTGACATCGGCCGATTCCTTTATGTCCAATGTTTATCAGCTTTGTGGATCCCTTATGGAGTGAATCTGTTATAATCTCGAAAGGTCTGAGGGTAGTGCCTGATCCTCAGTGTCTTCATGGTCGGGTTTATTAGCATTTTTCATGATTGAACCCCGGCTCGTCTCGAGCGTCTTTGCATTCATTGTCAGTTGGCATGGACAACAGAATATATATATATACAAAAAGCAGAATAGCAAATAGTAATAGAGTAAATGAAGAGAGAATGGAAACTTATATATAAACTTCTGAAATGCACTTTATTTCATTACTCATGATAAAAAGAAAACATGTAAAATGACATGCATGTAAAAGAAAGCCCAACTATTCACCAACACTCTTAGGCATAAGTGCCGGGATAAAAGTTATTACATCTCCCTACTACTTGAAGTAAAATGACATTCATACTTTGACACATTTCTTGGAACCAACTGGCTATCTCCTCAACTGTCATGCTTCTTTCCCTGACTGGCCTCCCACACAGAATTCAATTTGATACTCATCCATAAGCTTTTGCACTTTTCCTTTGAACTCAAGGCACTTGCAGATCCCATGTATCCCCCCATGATATGGACATACTTCTTCAAGCTTTCCATCTTCAAACTCCCCCCTTTCGACCATGTTTGCATGTGCTTTCCCATGATTTGGCAAAGGATTAACTTGTGCCACATTGCCAAAACTCAGCTTCCCAGACCTTACTAAGTCTTGTACAGCATATTTCAACCTCCGATAATTCTCGGTTGAGTGCCCCTCAGACCCAGAGTGATAATCGCAATGAGTTTTAACATCATACCATGTTGGTAGTGGAGGTTTCATGGGATTAACATAAGGCAACCTCTGCAGTAAGTTTTGCTGGAGTAGTTGAGGTAGAAGTTCAGTATAAGTGTACGGGATTGGGTCAATGGGGACTTTGTTCTTTATGGGATCTGTACTTCCTGAAGAGTAAGCTGGAGCTTTCTGCTGTAATGGCTGTGAGGAACCTGGATAGGATTAGATGGCCTTGGACGGAAGGGTGCCCCTCCAACTGCATTGATGTCTCCCGAGTGCTGATAATGGTAAGGATAGGCATGAGGTGGTGCATAATACCCATAAGCATGGTAGGAAGGCTGGACCGGTGTGGGTGGGCGATGGTAGTTGACTACTGAGGGTAATTGTATGCCGGAGGTGGATAATAAGGTTTATAGGGCTCCTCATTGACATTACTGACTTCCTCCTTCTTTTTCCCAACCTGTCCTTTCTTTGCTTCATCTGCGACAATGATCCTTCTTGACTTGATACTACTGTCCAATTTCTGTCTTATCACCACTATCTTTGCAAAAGGTTCACCTAACATGTTGAATAGTTTTTCATAGAAGATGGACTTCTGGGTGTCGATGAAAAGACCCGAAATTTCTGTTTCCTCTATTGATGGCCTGACTTGAGCCGCCTTATCCCTCCATCGTTGAGCAAACTCCGTATAACTCTCAGTAGGCTTCCTTTCCATTGCCTTCAAAGTCTCTCTGGTTGGGGCCAGTTCAACTAAATACTTGTATTGATCGAGGAAGGCCTTCGCAAGATCATCCCAGGAACGAATATGATGCCTGTCAAGCTGATTATACCATATAGAAGCTGTCCCTGCCAGGCTATCTTGAAAACAATGAATCATAAGCTTCTCATTGCTCGCATAGGGACCCATTTTCCTTGTTTAGCTCCTCAAATGGTTGTTGGGAAAATCCTTAGTTCCGTCAAACTTTTCAAATTCAGGGGTTTTGAACTTTGGTGGTATAACTAGTCCTTCCACCAGAGAAAGTTCTGAGGTGTCAACAAGTCTATAATAACTGTTAGATCCTTCTAGCCCACGGAGCCTTTCCTCCAGCAAACTCAACTTGCGCTTGTTCTCCTCAATCGGATCATCCTTCTTCTTAGTAACCCCCGTTGGCATACCTTGCTGAACCATGAATGTCCCGGGGTCATACTGTACTGGATTCTCAATAGGGGGATATGGGACGTAAGTACCAACACCAGAAGTCCCAGGATGAGCATAATATGGTGTTGTATGTGTATAGACGTACCCTAATGGCGTATTGTCAACCAAATCAGCCGGTGCCTTGCCATTGTTCTTAGAGTTGCTGCCTACATCAACCTTTCCACCAGAATCATCTGCTTTCTGATTCATTGTTCCCTCTTTTGGTGTAGTATCTAAGGGCCCAGTCAGTTTGTTCAACATTTCCATCATTTGTTTCAACTGTTCTTTCATCTCATCTCTGTCACGCTTCAGTTCCTCCAATTCTTCACTAGTCTGTCCTGCCATTGCTCTAGCTTTTGACCGCGTGAAATATCGATGTTGCGGATGTCGATCTATCTTAAAACCCCTAGAACGGAACCATGAATTAGAAACCCCTTTATTAATGTAATGAAAATTTTTAGTTATTGCAAATGATGTCATGATGCATGACAAATTCTCAAATTAAACATGATTGATAACATTGAAATAAAAACGAAATGTACATAGATGAAATGTCTAGACATTTGCCATAGGACAATGGGAACAAAAGATACTTGATTAAGCTTAAAAAGGTTTCAATCTTCGGACTTAATCGAGCATCTTATATCCCGATTGTAATCTGGCAAATACTACGAATGCATGAGAATGCGTGATGTCAGGATGAGATGAAAGGAGAATAAGAAAACAGGAAAAAGTGTTAGTGATACTTAAGAAAACACAAGTCGATAATTAAGGAAAAGCCTTGAAAAGAAAGTGCCCCGCTTGCTTCGTAAAAACACTCTTCATGGAAATCTCGGCAAATGTTGCCTTGGGGCAGGTTTGTCCTCTTATTGTGAGCAATGCAATTACCCACTCTACGATCCAATTTTGAAAAAAAATGAGATAGCAAAGGTAAGAAATGTTCCTTTCGTGTACCTAGGTTCATCCTCACGGGATTGGCTCTACCTAGGTTGAATATCTCTCAAGGCAACTACATGTTGGGTGAGCCTACTCTCCGGATCTAAAGGTTCCCAAATTGTCCTCACTGACGCCTACTCTGGGCTAGTAAGGCCCCCAATCCTCACCCATTATAGGCTCACTGGAAAGAGTTCAGTCTGAGTGGAGGTGTTTCACTAAAAACCCAAACGGTGACTATCGCCACACGAAGGCTAGTTACTTTGCCTCCTCCTAAATAGGTAAGAGCTCCGGTGTAAGCTCATGCAATGCACATGCAAGTTATTAGTGAGCGTGTGTGAAGGAACATACAAACCTTTACCAAAACTCTACCCAAATTACTAAACTACCCCAAAGAAAATAGAGCAAGCATGGATTAGACAAAAGATAAAAAATATGAAAGCATGAAAACTATAAAGATAGGCATTATTACACAAGAGTAAATGCAAGCAAACAACCAATTGTGCAAACCCTAGTTAACTCTAAACTAGCATTCAGTTTGACTCTCTAACTAGTCCCCAGCGGAGTCGCCAAGCTGTCGCAACGTCCGGGTCCGGGGGTGACCGAACCCTACCGCTGAACGACTTAAAAGATATTTGAGTATGGAGTCGCCACTAATCTTTTTTAACCTAGGTGTGATTAGCCACCTATCAAATTATTAAGTCTAATATTCACCCATGCTCGGCAAAGGTAACACTAAACCTAATAAGGTCTACTTAACAAGAGATTCTATGGTCCGGGAGTCGGGTACGCATGGGGAAGGATTAGCACCCCCACAACGCCCGTCAAAAGACGACACTAACTAGTTTAGAACTACTGTGGGTTTCTATTATCGGTTGTCTTTATGCTTTAATGTTTTCATGCCATTAAAATTTTCTGAAATTAAGCAGATAAACAAGCAAAAATATTTTTTTGATTTTGAAATTGAAATGTCGGGAACTTTCCCATTTTCTATTTTGTTCTCTTTTTGGGCTCCTCATGAGAGGATTTTCTCTAAAACTTACCTTTAAAACGACTCGATTTAAGAACTTGTTGGCGAGAACCTTCCCATTTTTTTTTGTAAAAGAAACTGGACGGGTACTTTCCCTTCCGACAACTAAACTAGAAACTAAAACTAGTGGGAACTCTCTTTCTTTTAAAAACTTTGAGAAAAAAGATCCTTTTTGATTAATTGATTTTTCTGTCTTTCGAAAAACCAAAAAGAACAAATGCACGAACAAACTCTTTTTAATTTTCGAAAAAAGGTTTTTATTCTTTTTTTTTTTTGATTTTGTTAACAACTAATTCTCTTTTTGTTTTTAATCGACTCAATTACCCTGAATTAAGCCCTTGTTACTGATTATCTTTCTTTGATTCTGAACTGACTCAATTACCCTGAATTAAGCCATTTTATTCTCCTTAATCTCTGCTTCTTACTAAACCTAATTACTCTGGATTAAGTCGATCTTAATTATCCTGAATTAAGTTAACTACTGACTCACTTAATTACCCTGAATTAAAGTTGATTACTGAATCACTTAATTACCCTGAATTAAGGTTGATTACTGACTCACTTAATTACCCTGAATTAAGTTAATTACTGACTCACTTAATTACCCTGAATTAAGTTAATTACTGACTCACTTAATTACCCTGAATTAAGTTACTAACTGATTTTACTCAATTACCCTGAATTAAGTTATTTACCGACTCACTTTTCTCACTTCTTAAATCTTAATCTAGATCTCTTTTTGGAATTTTAGTCTTTGATTAATCACTAAATGTATGGATGCACATGATGAATGCAATTTCAATTAATTCATAATTACCAGATAATTATGCGAGGAATGCCATCTGGGGACCCGCCACTCATACTGGCTAAAACCCCCATCCGGATATTCCAAGCCTAGGAAATTCGGATTAAAATGGACAACTCTGTCGACATTTCAAACGATTATTCCATCATCGGAGTCCATTTACTTTTCTCACATGGGCATGGCATAATCAATAAGGAAATATGAATATTAAAGATAAATATGTATGCAAATTCTTAACTAACATTTTTCTTTTTTCTTTTTATTGTATTATTATTTTTTCTAAAAAAAATATTAACAACCTAAAATTACTTACAATATTAAAAACTAAGAACTTCACCTGAATAAGATCTGTTTATAAATCATAAACTAAAAGACAAATAATGCACTTAATATTCCCAAAATCTAATCTTTTTAAGCTAAGGTTCCAACTTTTATTTTAAACTTATCAAAACTCAATCTTTTTAGGCTAAAGTTATTTTAAACTATGCTGCAGGGGATTAAATTGAACAAAACAAGAAGAAAAAGTTATTCAAACAAAAGCATAGGGATCAAATAGAGGTATTCTAGAACGTTACCTCTTGATCTGATGAAAAAGCCCCAAACTTTCGCTATAACGGTGTCGTTTTAGCCTTAACCGAACTCCTTTTATATTTTCTTTTCCTTTTCTTTTCATCCTTCCTTCCTCCTCGTCTTCTTCCTTCACCAAACCCTACCTTTCTTTCTTCGACTGACACCAGGCGCTACAACCCTTCCCTCACCGGCGACTAGGTCCGGTCTCAAAAACTCGAAAGATCCCCCTTTTTTTTCTTCGAAAACTCGAAACCCAGACCCGTATCAACTCAAACTTGTCCTGACTGATACTTAACCGAAACTAACAACTTTTGAATCCGGCTAAACCCACCTCTAACTCCTAGAATGGTTTCCTTTTTGCGACCTTAACCCGAAACCCACCAGATAGTCTCGGAAACGAAGAAAACTCTAAGAGATTTGAACCTAAAGACGCCTCAGACACCCCTGGAAAGTGAAGGAACGATGATTCTCCTAGACTTCAACAAGCAAAGACTCCAAGGGAATTAAGAAGGTACCACTTTCACTCGTGTTTTTTTTTAATCTTTTTCCTAATTAATTTCAGTGAATTTGATTAACAAAAACAAAACCTAGACTTCCGACTAAGAACCCTAGATCCCCAATTTTTTTTTTCAAAAGTCGTCCCCAGAATTGTGCCCCCTCCCTTGATACTATGAAAAGTATGGTATATAAAGCCCCCTCCCTTTCTTTCTCAACCGTTCCCTCCTTCCTTATCTGACGGTACTCTAAATTTGCTACTTTCTTCCCATTTTGCAGCTTGTTAATTCCCTTTTTTCTCCTTGCATGTACTGACTTGGACCAACGAGAAGCTCCCCTTTCAAATCCACGCCTATCAGGTTTCGACAACTAAAAGGGTAGGTTTCTTACTTATGCATTGTGATTTTTTACATCTCCTTAAAATGCCCCTGTCTTGTCTGCTTGTGAGTTATATGCTGGCAGTGAATGTGAATCCGTGTGTGAGTGTGTGTACAAGTGAATATCCTCTGAATTTGTCCTCTTGTGCAGGTAATTTGTTTGTCACATGTGTCTCCAGGTAATCTTGGCTGCTGAGGTGGCACTGGCAAGGGTAAGCTTCTGTCTTCTTAAAACTGATCTACATCTATGACCTGGAATTTCTGTTGCTTTTGATTGGTTAACAGTTTGTCATGAGCATGTGAATTTTGGCCTGTTTCCTTTGTTACTTGAACTCGCTAAATTGTAAAGCAAACTCTCCTTGACCATTTGGTTACACTGCCTTTGCCCATAGTGTGTTTATTTGCTTACTGAATTCTTGTCTAGTTGAGTACTTGTTTGGCTCGAGCAGCTTGTTGTTCTGTACCAAAACTTGTTGCAAAGTCTGCACTGCAATTTGCTGATATGGTGAGGTATGATTGAGACCTTACTGTACACATCTGCCTTGCTTACTGGGAATTTTGTGAGTTGAGTCATTTGTTTACAACTGCTTTGTTTTCCTGCTTAATGGAATGTACTTATTTGGTTCAGTTTTGCTTTGTTTCATTTTCTATTACTTGTTGATTGTTCTCTTGAGCTCACTCTGTTATATCTCTGTTTAATCTTGTATGTCGAAACTACCATGCTTGCTGTTTGAACTTGTCCAACCTCACTGTTTTGCCAATATTTGGGTTCTATTTATCCCTTTTTCCCATCTGACCATCAAGCTAACAAGACTGCTTTTGGTTATTTATAACTTTAATTGCATCGTGACCCATTTGTCTTGTTGATTGTCTTCGTTTTGCAGTATCAATCAGGAAAATTGCAGCTTGGTGTTGTTGTGACATGCAATGGGTGATAACTCTTAGCAAAGCTTGACACAAATCAGCCTTGGAACTTATTCATTCATTTTTTGGAAATGCCAATGTAAAATGTAAAGTGCATTTTTTGTATTTTGTTTGAATTTTGCGAAACAACAGTAATGCTGCTTTTTTCATCTTGTTTATGAGATCAAAAGAGATGGGCCTCCTCAGTGGATTACGGGCCCAAGACAAATAAATAAGGCTTTTTAAAACAAGTAGGGTTCTACGAACCCAATGAAAGGAATTTGGGCCAAAAAGAAAAGGGTAAGAATTAAAAGATGTACATTAATAAAAAAGTAAATAAGATGGGAATGGGAAAAGAAAAGGATTATGAGAATACATATAAATATGAGGAAATGGATGAAAGAGATAAAAGCTAGGGAAAGGAAATTGTTTAAAGAAATGGATCGGGTAAAAAGGCTAGGGGAAATTCATTTAAATGAGTGAAAGAGAGGGAAATGGACGTGAGTCAAAAATAGGGTGTCTACACATATATACTAATCTACTGACTATTGGGCTTTATGAAGATTTTGTAATTTTTTATGTTGCTCAAACTTTTTTCCTTCTTCAGCCCATTTTTCCAGTCCATCTTCGTTGGGTCTGTTTACGGTTTGCACACTAATATTCAGTTTACATTTAGTACGACCCCTATGATGTATTCTTTGATAATTGGGTGTGTTGGGTTAATAGAGTAAATTGCATTTTCTGAAATTATTAACATACTAAGTGCGTTTTTTATAGACCCTGTTAATTGGGTTTTCAAGATGGTGCTTGCTGAAAGCTCCTTTCAACATTTCACCTGGGACAACCTTTACGTCCCGTTTGGCCTTTTCTCCATTTGCTAATTACTTAATAATCCTTATGTTCTATATGGTTTGTGTTGGATTGTGAAAGTAAATTGCAGTTGTGTTGACTATTTTTTAGATGATTAACTATGTTCACATACATTAGTATGTTTTAATGGACCGTATTAAGTGTCAAGGACAAATGATCCTTTTTACACTTGCCTATCTTTTTGGGGTTTTTTTTTAAATTAGAAGAGTTATAGTTATTTTGCTAAATATCAATTTTTATTCTATACTCATCTAACTCCATTAATAGTGTGAAAAATATCAGCATGTATTGAACTGTTTAGAATGAATGCAAGCACCTTTTCTTTTGGCACAAAAATGCAAGCACTTTTAAACATATTCTATTTCACTTTAAAAAACAAGAAAATGACTAAATAGATTTACAATGTCTCATATCTTATTTTCTGTAATTGTTTATAAAACAGATGCATCAAATAAACAAAAATATCTCACATAAAAACATGTTCTACATATTATTTTTGTAACCACGTGAAATTACTAAACACTCCTTCTAACTTTTAAATTGGTGCGACTTTATCACCCCGTTTTAGTCTTTTCTCACATGGCTAATTACTAAGAAATCCTACTAATCCTGAGAAGGTTGTTTACAATTCATTGGCTTTGTATGTAATTTTAGAATTAGAATGCAATTAATAGTTTTCCCACCATTTTTTCCCTTGCATTAATGTTTTAGGCTTAAGTTCCCGATTTTAATGTTTTCCCTTACCATTATTGTGCATTCATGATGACATGACCTTTGGTTTTAATTTTAATTTTCCATTGCCTTTCACCAGTTCAAATTTCTTCCGAAATACGAAGGGCCTGTCATCATGAATGCACAATAATAACAAGGGAAAACATTAAAACCGGGAACTTAAGCCTAAAACATTAATGCAAAAAATGGTGGGAAAACTATATATTAATTGCATTCTAATTCTAAAATTACATACAAAGCCAATGAGTTGTAAAGAAACCTCTTAGGATTACTAGGATTTTTTAGTAATTAGTCATGTGAGAAAAGACTAAAACTGCGCGATAAGGTCGCACTAGGTTAAAAGCGAATCCACCAGGTAATAGCAGCAAGCAACCAGGGTAGTGAAGGAAAATAAGCCACAGTTCCAAGCTTTATGTTTTCAATTTCGGTGTTTATGTTATTTACTTTTCAAATTATAGTAAATTTTTATGGATTTTGTCTTTTCAGTTTAAGTATATGTAACTTTGAAGCAGTTTTTTTTAGCAAAAATGTCTATGCCTTTGCAACAATGTGTATTTACTAGAATGATTCAATAGAATGAAATTTATCCTAAGACTTTCTCTTTACATTTTACTCAGTGTAGAGCTTAGCTCATATCAATCAATTTATTGCATTAAAAATTTGCTACTCAACTTTTACTACTCCTTTTACATTACCAAACTGTTGCTACTCCTTAACAACACTAAACTACACCAAACCGAAGGCAATTCATAAATAAAAGCAACATTTAACAATTCAAATTTTCAAAATGCTCGACACGCCAGCGCGAGCTATCCCTCTCGTATGTCTTATTCGAATTCAATTTTTGGGAATTCTGAAATTTTGCTGAAGCTTAGAACGCAACATTGGAGAAGAGAAGAAAAGAGAGAACGGCTCTCTCTTGGGTTTTGTCTCCTTTTCCTTTGAACTCTATATTCATGGTTAATCAAAACTCTAGTGTTTTTATTTTCCAAAGTATGAGTAGCTAAATTTCTCTTTTCCAATTCTAAAGCAAATTGATTCTAGGTTTTAATTTATGAGGTTTTGTTCTTAATTAAATTCTTTTGATTGGGTATTCTAATTTTCTCCATAATGTTGGAATGAAGGCATGTTTTAATTAATTGGAAGTGCACCTAGTTAATTTTAATATGTTTTCTAATGTTAGATTTTGAACCCTATATGCAATTGTAGGTTTCCGTATCCTAGGTAACAACTTAGAGTAGCCCTCTAAGGGAAAATTAGGAATAGATTGAATATTGCCTATACTAGTGAATATTGTCTATTGGTAGCTAATACTTTTCTAGTCCTTAATGCAATAAATTACTTGAACTTGGTAGACGATTGGAACTAGGTTAGTATATTTATTGGGATTTAGTCTAGAACTTGCGTCATGGCTAATGAGAAATAAGGAAAAATATGGATTAATTGGCATGTAGTTTTTAATTCACGCTACCTATCTAGTTAGAGAATTTACACTTTGTACCAATGATTAAATTAACTACCTATGAATCAATGCTTTAGAATTGGAATTTCCATAAATTGATATCTATTTTCTGAATATTCATATACTTGCAATTTACTTTTCGTTGCACTTAGTCCATAATCAAAATCAAAACCCCCCATCTTTACTTTAAACTTGTTTGGTTAAGTAGTTAATAGCTCTAACTCCCTTGGGATTCGACTCGTATTTACCCTAGCTATAAGTTAGAGAATTATGATTATTATTCGGTGTGTTGCGACGCGCATCAAATTTTTGGCGCCGTTGCCGGGGAGTTAAGTAGATTACCTACTTTTCTCTTAGTTTAGTTTGTTTTAAAATTTTTACTTTTAGACTTTTATTTCTCTTTTCTATTTGGTTGTTTTTAATTTTTGTTTGTTTAGTTTCCAGGTAGTGCATGACCCGTAGAACTGAAGGATTACAACCTGAATATGAATATAATCCTGAGATTGAAAGGTTTGCACCAAATCAAAGGAGAAGAGAAATTCAAGAAGGTCAACAAAAGATGGATGATCAAAATGGAGTGAATAATCGTGTTGGAGATCCACCACCACCACCTCCACCAATTCTTCCACCTCAAGACCAGAATCAGAATGACCAGCTACCACCTCCTGCACCTCTGGCAAGGGTGGCAGACAATCGGCCTATGAGGGAGATCATGGCTCCTAACCTGAACAATCTACCGCTCTGAATTCAGTATAATAGGCTGCAAGCTCCATTTGAACTGAAAACAGGATTCATTAATTTATTGCCTAAATTTAATGGATTGTCTGGGGAAGATCCTATTAAGCATATAAAACGCTTTCTAATGATTTGTTCTTCTACAGGATCACCAGGAGTTGAAAAGGATCAAGTCAGGATGCGTGCTTTTCCTCTTTCACTTGAAGGAGCAGCAAGAGATTGGTTAGATGACTTCCAGTCGGTAGCATTGACTCTTGGGCAGCTCTCCTTACACCATTCTTTGAGAGATACTTCCCTGCTGCAAAGACATCTCTGATTCAGAAACAGATTGTTGCTATTGAGCAGATGGATCGTGAGAGCTTATATGAATATTGGGATCGATTCAATAGGCTGGTGAATAGTTGTCCTAACCATATGTACTTAGATCTTCAGTTGTTGCATGCTTTCTTCAATGGACTCTTTGTGATGGAGAAGAAATTACTTAATTGCTCTGCTGGTGGAGATTTGATGCTTAAGAACACTGATGAGATTCAGAGGCTGATAGAATCTCAAGCTAGGGCTTCTCATGGGTATGGAATTGATGAACAGAAAGTGCATAAGGTGAAGGAAGCCAGCATTAGAACCTCTAGACTGGAGCAACAAATTTCTCAGCTTACTTCTTTAGTGAAAAAGCAATTGGGCATGAGCAACAATCAAACGGTATGTGGTTTATGCGCTTCCATTGAACACCCTACTGATGTTTGTCCTACCTTATTTGATGACCAGGTTGAAGAAGCCAATGCTATTGGATATCAAGGTCCTCAGCAGAGGACTAATCCATATTCCAACACTTATAACCTTGGGTACAAGCAACATCCAAACTTGAGGTATGGTAACCCTAACAATGCCACCAGGCCACCCTACCAACAAAATGTTCAAGGTCAACCGATAAATCAAGGGCAGAGTTCAACTTTTGAGGCAACGTTGCAAAAGATGGGTGAAACCCAGTTGCAATTGAATGAAGGCCAAGTGAAATTGAATGCAGGCCAAATGAAAATCAATGAGGCTTTGTTGAGACATGATGGGGAGCTCACCAATCTTAGGAATCAAGTGGGGCAACTTGCCATTGCCATGAGTAGGATCGAAAACCAACTTTCTGGAAAGATTCCATCTCAGACCATTGACCCAAGGGCGGATCTTAAGGCAATTACCCTAAAATGTGGAAAGCAAGTTGGCGATCTTCGTGAATTTGAGAATCTTGGTGATGGAATTGTTGAAAAGGGTAAGAAAATACTTTCTGACTCGACCCCGAAAAGGGTCGAACTGGACCCTGAGGAAGGTCGAACTGGACAAGAGGATGAAGACAACCTGATGCAACCCGCTGGAAGGTTGAACTTGACCCTTGACGGGGTCGAAACAGAAATTTTTCCAGATGTTGCTAGTCCATCCAAAGGTCTTCAAAAGGCTACAAACGGAAGTTCTTCTTCAAATACTACAGAGGTAAGTCCCTCAACTCTTGTGAATAAAGATTTAACACCTAACACTAGTGCTCATCCATTTCCATCTAGATTTTCTAAGCAGAAAAAGGCTGAACAAGAAAAGGACATTTGGGAGACATTTCGGAAAGTGCAAGTGAACATTCCCCTCATCGATGCTATAAAGCAAGTCCCTCGATATGCAAAGTGGCTCAAGGAGCTATGTAGCAACAAGAGGACACTCAAAGGAAATGAGAGGGTAAGTATGAGTGAAAATGTTTATGCAGTTCTCCAACGAAAGCTTCATCCCAAATGTAAGGATCGTGGTTATTTTACCATTTCATGCATCATAGGAAATAATGAATTTGAAAAGGCATTGTGTGACTTAGGCGCATCCATAAATGTCATGCCTTACTCTATTTATGTTTCCTTGAATATTGGTCCTCTAATTGAAACCGGCGTGATTATACAACTCGCCGATAGGTCTAATGTCTACCCTGAGGGGCTTGTTGAGGATGTTTTAGTGCAGGTGAATGAATTAGTCTTTCCAGCAGACTTTTATGTGCTTAAAATGGAGGAAGATGACCTCGAGCTTAGCCATACACCGTTGATACTTGGGAGACCTTTCTTGAGGACTGCCCGAACAAAGATCGATGTGTTTGAAGGCACTATGACCATGGAGTTTGATGGAAAGATAGTGAACTTCAATATCTTCGATGCTATGCGCTATCCAAGTGATGTTCATGCCGTATTCTCCATTGACATTTTAGATAATTTGTCTGAAAAGGTCATGATGCTAGACAATGAAGACAAGGTTGGGACAGTGATGTTCAATGGGTTTGATGACAAATCATATGGGGAACTTGAGTTGGCACCTTGTGAAAAGGTATGTGAAGTGATTTCAGACTTAAAGACTTTGCCAACCAAGACACATAAGGAAAATTTGCTTTATTTGCAACTTCCAACACCTTCAAGCAAATTGGTTCCTTCAATCATCAAACCACCAGAGATTGAACTCAAACCTTTGCCTGCTCATTTGAAATATTCTTTCTTGGGGGATAATGATACATTACTGTGATCATCTCTAGCAAACTCACTCTACTCCAAGAAGAAAAGCTTTTGCGAGTTTTAAGGGAATATAAGGAAGCAATTGGGTGGAACATTGCTGACATTAAGGGAATTAGCCCTTCACTTTGTATGCACAAGATCTTGTTGGAAGATGATGCTAAACCAGTCAGGCAAGCTCAAAGGAGACTAAATCCTAATATGATGAATGTCGTGAAGGATAAGGTTGTCAAATTATTGGAATCAGGTATCATATACTCCATTTCCGATAGCAAGTGGGTGAATCCTGTTCAGATTGTTCCAAAAAGGTCTGGTATGACTGTGGTGAAGAATCAAGATAATGAACTCATTGAAAAACGAGTTGCTGATTCTTGGAGAGTATGCATTGATTATCGGAAGTTAAACGATGCAACTAGGAAAGATCATTTCCCATTACCTTTTATAGACCAAATGCTTGAGAGGCTGGCTGGACACGAGTACTACTGTTTTCTTGATGGATATAGTGGGTATTTTCAAATACCAATTGCACCTGAAGACTAAGAGAAAACAACTTTCACGTGTCCTTATGGAACTTATGCCTACCGAAGGATGCCATTCGGTCTCTGCAATGCCCCAGCTACATTTCAACGATGCATGATAAGCATTTTCCAAGAGTATGTAGAGCATATCATAGAGGTATTTATGGATGACTTCTCTGTACATGGTAACTCTTTTGACTCTTGTTTACATAATCTTGCATTGATTTTAAGTAGGTGCAAAGAAACTAATCTTGTTCTCAATTCCGCTAAATGCCATTTCATGGTAGATCAGGGTGTAGTGCTAGGTCATGTGGTCTCTGCTAAGGGTTTAGAAGTAGATAAGGCTAAAGTTGACATTGTCCAGAAGTTATCTTACCCCTCCACGGTGAGGGAGTTGTGCTATTTTCTTGGACATGCATGCTTTTACCGCAGGTTTATCAAGGATTTTTCCAAGATAGCTTCACCATTGAGTAATCAACTTCAAAAGGATGATTCCTGCAAGATTGCATTTGACACCTTAAAGGAGGCATTAACTTCTGCTCCAATAGTCCAACCACCAGGATGGGACCTTCCATTTGAACTTATGTGCGATGCAAGCGACACTACGGTGGGAGCTGTATTAGGGCAGCGAGTTGGGAAGCTCACACACGTTATATATTATGCTTCTCGTACCCTGAACTCAGCTCAGAGGAATTACACGACAACGGAAAAGGAGTTTTTAGCTATTGTTTTTGCTGTTGATAAATTTCGTTGTTATTTGCTTGGCTCTAAAGTAATTGTTTTCTTAGACCATGCAGCTATTAGGTATCTTTTGGCAAAGAAGGAAGCAAAACCAAGACTCATTCGGTGGATCTTGCTACTTCAGGAATTTGACATTGATATTAGAGACAAAAAGGGTGCTGAGAACTTGGTGGCTGACCATTTGAGCAGGATAGTGATACAAGAAGAGATATTCCCGCTAAGTGATTCTTTCCCTTATGAAAAGTTACTTGCTATGCATGACTTGCCTTGGTATGCAGACATAGTTAATTATCTTGTTTCTAGACAAATGCCAAGTGATTTAAGTAAGTTTCAAAAAGATAAATTAAAACATGATGCTAAAAATTACTTATGGGATGAACCTTACTTATGGAAACACTGTGCTGATCAAATAATTAGGAGATGCATTCCTCAAGATGAACAAAACTCAATCCTTGTGATGCGTCAAGGGCTTATCATGGCTTAGAAGAACACATTGGAGCCAATGGAGATCATGAAGATGTCATCGATGCTAGCTTGGAGGAGCATGGAGATGGAGGCACAAGTGACCGGCCATCGCTTGGAGAAGCCAAGCAACACCGGCCACAAGACCGGCCACGCGACATGGACATGTCCGGCCATCACCGGCCACGCGACATGGACATGGCCGGCTACAACCGGCCAAACGACTCGGCCATGCCCGGCCACAACCGGCCACACGATCCTTTGTCTATGCCGTTGGGTCCAATCACAAGGGCTCGGGCTAAAAGGTTTAAGGAAGCTTTGGTGGGCTTTATAAGATCTCATCTTGAAGAATTGAAGACCATTGAAGACTCATTGAGCCGATTTGAAGATCACACAACAAGGAATATTCCAAACGATTCCATGTTGTGCGCCATGTTATCCATCGATGAGCATTACGCTTAATATTGTGTAATTCGGTCATTGGGCCTTTTATTCTATCTTAGATTAGTTATTTATTTAGTTTAGAAGACATTGGGTTGGGCCTTGTTTGACTAAGTCCAATCCTTGCTTAATTAAGTTATGTATTTGCTTTTCCTAGTAGGACAAGGAATAGGCTATTTCCTTGTTCCTTCCTTTATGTAATGTTTTCCTTTTAGTTTTAGGAGAAGGGTTATACGTCCCCTACTAGTATATAAAAGGACCATCCCCCTCTTGTAAACATAAGCTAAGTTAATCAATAAAGTTGAGAGGTTTATACCCACATCGATTTCTTTGGCTTCATTGTTCTAGTTTGAGCAAACTTAGGGTTCTTCATCTTGTAGAGTCCTAGCAAGCAATTAGGTTGAGATAACTTAGTTGTTTGTGAATCTTGTGATCTTGAGAATTCAATTGCAGGTCTAATTGAGTGCTTAAGGCCGACGAAAGAGGAGGGATAGCTTTGTGAAGATCATCGACATACAAGTCTAGGAGTTGAAGAAGTTCAAGTCGACTTTGGTGGATATTCAAAGGTTGGATTTGAATCTAATACAACTAGATTCGTATCACCTTGTTTTTCGCCATT
>AWWV01011900.1:0-10363 GCA_001974805.1 Corchorus capsularis | reverse complement strand
GTAGCTTACCAGGGAATAATTTCAACTTGCTATAGTATAAAAGAACCTTTTGCCCTTCATGAAAACTCTTGTGTAGAATTCCTTGATCATGAATTGCTTTGGTCTTTTCCTTATAGATCCTTGCGCTCTCATATGCATCATTCCTAATCTCCTCGAGCTCTTGCAATTGAAGTTTCCTTTGTAAACCAGCTTGATCCAAATTGAGGTTGCATTGCTTCACAGCCCACCATGACTTGTGTGTTAATTCCACAGGTAAGTGACATGCTTTTCCAAACACAATTCTATATGGTGACATACCAATTGGTGTTTTGAAAGCGGTTCTATAAGCCCATAAAGCATCATCTAGTCTCAACCTCCAATCTTTTCTATTCACGTTCACAGCCTTCTCGAGAATTTGTTTCACTTGACGATTAGATACTTCAGTTTGACCACTAGTTTGAGGGTGATATGAAGTGGATATCTTGTGTGTCACTCCATACTTCTCTACTAGTGATTGCACAAGTTTATTACAAAAGTGAGTACCTTTATCAATAATGAGGGCTCTTGGAATTCCAAATCGGTGGAGGATGTTGCTCTTCAAGAATGTAACCACAGTCTTTGCATCATCCTTTTCTGTAGCAATGGCTTCAACCCACTTGGAGACATAATCCACAGCTAACAAGATGTACACTTTCTTACCAGAGGAAGGAAATGGTCCCATGAAGTCTATTCCCCTAACATCAAAGATCTCCACCATGAAGATGGGGTTTTGAATCATTTGGTGTCTCTTGGAAATGTTTCCCATATTTTGGCATTCTGGGCATGTCTTGCAAAACTCATAAGAATCTCGAAAAATTGTTGGCCAGTAGAATCCACTATCCAAAATCTTCCTTGCGGTCTTCTTATGTCCAAAATAACATCCACATGCATAAGTATGGCAGAACTTCAACAGTGATTGAATATCTTCATCAGGGATGCAGCGCCTTATCACTTGGTCAGAACCATACCTCCATAGATGTGGATCATCCCAAAGATCTTGGCTTTAACTCCTCTACTTGCATCTGGGGTAGCTTTCTTATCACCAAAAAGTTTGCAATGTTTGCATACCAAGGTATGTGGGAAACAACAAATAATTGCTCATAGGGTAGTGCTTCATTGAGTGCATTGTCTTCCTCCTTACCTTCAAGTCTGCTTAGATGATCAGCCACTACATTCTCGGCTCCTTTCTTGTCTTTAATTTCCAAGTCAAACTCTTGAAAAAGCAAAAGCCAACGCATGAGTCTAGCCTTTGTTTCTTTCTTGGCCATAAGATACCAAAGTGCAGCATGATCTGAATAGATTGTCACCTTTGATCCCAAGATGTATGACCGAAATTTCTCTAAGGCAAAAACAACGGTAAGCATCTCTTTCTCAGTGGTTGTGTAGTTCTTTTGAGCAGAATCCAAAGTTCTTGAAGCATAGTAGATGACATGAGGTATCTTATCTACTCTTTGACCTAAAACAGCTCCAAGTGCAACATCACTTGCATCGCACATGATCTCAAAAGGTAGATTCCAATCAGGTGGATGTACAATTGGAGTAGTGGTGAGGGCAATCTTCAACTTATCAAACGCCTCCTTGCAATCCTCTCCAAACTCAAATTCAACATCTTTCTGAAGCAAACCACACATAGGTGTAGATATCTTCGAGAAATCCTTAATGAATCTTCTATAAAAACCGACATGACCTCAAAATGAGCGAATATCTCGAACACAGGTGGGGTAAGGCAAATTCTGAATGACATCAATCTTTGCTTTATCTACTTGTAATCCATCTTTAGAAACCACATGACCTAATACAATGCCTTGTTCGGCCATGAAATGGCACTTCTCAACATTTAGTACTAAGTTCGTCTTTACACATCTTTTTAGCACAAGCTCTAAGTTATGCAGGCATCTATGAAAATCATCTCCATAAATAGTAAAGTCATCCATAAATACCTCCATAATCTCTCCTTGGTAATCTTAAAAGATGCTCATCATACACCTTTGAAATGTTGCAGGGGCATTGCACAAACCAAAGGGCATTCGAGTATAGGCAAACGTACCATAGGGACATGTGAATGTTGTCTTCTCTTGGTCTTCTGGGGTGATTGGTATTTGAAAGTATCCTGAGTAACCATCCAAAAAGTAGTAGTAAGCACGACAAGCTAGCCTTTCCAACATTTTGTCCATAAAAGGTTGTGGAAAGTGATCCTTCCTTGTAGCAGAATTTAGCTTCCTATAATCGATGCACACTCTCCATCCATTTTGAAGTCTTTGAGGAACTAGTTCTCCATCCTTGTTTTCCACAACAATGAATACAGATTTCTTGGGTACTACTTGGACAGGGCTAACCCACTTACTATCTGAAATAGCGAAAATGAGCCCAGCTCCTAGTAGTTTAAGAACTTCTTCCTTGACTACTTCATTCAAATGTTGATTTAACCTTCTTTGTGGTTGCCTCACTAGAGTAGCATCGTCTTCCAAACGAATCCTATGCATGCAAACAGAAGGACTAATCCCCTTGATATCAGCAATCGTCCATCCCAAAGCTTCTTTGTACTTCTTCAAGACTCTGATTAGCTCTTCCTCTTGATCTTGGGTCAACTTACTTGATATGATTGCAAGGAGTGTTTCCTTGTCTCCAAGAAAAACATACTTCAAATCTTCATGCAATGGCTTCAATTTGACTTCTGGAGGCTTAACAATAGAGAGTGGAGGTACTTCCTTTGGTTCCAACCGAATGTAGGAAACTGTTTCAACTTCTTGTGGAAGCATCTTCAAATCGTCAATGGCATCTATCACTCCATCCATCAAGTTCATCTTGGTTTTCTTGACCTTGTTTTTGTACAAGCTATTCGTGATGACTGTTTCTAGCTCATCATTTTTGTTGAGTGAATTAACCTATTCAACAAGAATATCAACTTTATCAGTGGCAGAAATAGATTGTTCTTCAATAGGGTATTTCATAGCTTTGTACATATCAAACTCGACTACTTCTTTATCAAATTCGAGGCTAAGGATTCCATCATGAACATCGATCTTAGTCCTTGTAGTGGTTAAGAAGGGTCTTCCCAATAACAATGGTGAATCAGGAAGATCAGCATCATTCTTTTTTAGAATATAGAAATCTGTGGGAAAAATGAGCTTATCCACCTGCACTAAGACATCTTGAACTAATCCTTCAGGATGAATGTTAGTTCTATCAACCAATTGAATGATGATATTTGATTCAATTAAAGGATCGAGACCTAATTGAAGATAAATAGAATATGGCATGATATTAATTGAAGAACCTAAATCACAAATTGCTTTTCACAGTCATATTGCCTCCTATACTACATGGAATAGTAAATGCTCCTAAGTCTTTGCATTTAGTAGGCAATTTCCTCTGAAAACCATAAGAAAAACTTTTATTCATGCATACATTTTCATTATCTTTCAATCTTCCCTTATCATCACTTAATTGCTTCAGAAAAGTTGCGTACCTTGGCACTTCCTCGATCGAAGCTACTAAAGGAATGTTTACCTTTGTTCCACGGAATGAATCCAATAGATTTTCCTCCAAGCATCCTTTATGTCTTTGTGTGAACAATTGAGGATAGGGTGTAGGACAATCATTGGTTTGCATTGTTTCCTTCTTTGATTTCTTCTTCCTCCTTGGTGGATCTTGAGCAATTGTTGGAAATGAAATTAAGTTCGCTCCAAAGTCTATCTTTTCTTCCTCCTCACTCTTCACAGAATTTTCCTAATCATTTGGCATTTGCACATGGGGAATGACAATTGGTGATGGTTTCATTTCAGGGGTAGGAAGGACTGCTTCAACTAATGGTGTAGGAGAAGGAAATGGGGTGTTTGATGACTCCATCTCTTTCGTTACACTAGGTTGATGATCTTCCATTCCCATCGAATTAATTCCATACCTTTGAGCACGGTTTAATCCTTTGTCGAGCTCCATGTTTTTATTGTGACCTTGAGCTTCGTTCAATGGTGGTTGCAAAGTTTGTTGTTGATTTGCAATCATAACGCGCAACAAATTGGCAATGGTGTCTTGTTGGTCAGCAACTTGTTTGCTAAGCAACTGATTGTTTTTTGCGAGTGTTTGTACCACTTCTTTCATTTCTTTCATCTCCTTGCGCATTGATGTTTCGAACTCTGGCTCCTTGAGCTTGAGAATCTCTTCTGATGTGCTAAATTGGTAAATGTTCTCAGCCATGATGTCGAGCAGCTTCCTAGCTTCCTTGGGTGTTTTGAATGTCAAGCTACCCCCACTTGTTGCATCAATGTAGACTCGATCTTCATAAAACAATCCATCATAGAATTGTCGTATCAAGAGTTCCTCGTCTATGTTGTGGTGATCGGTCGTTGATCAAATCACAAGATAAATTCCCCACAAACCAATAACAAATAGAATAACTACTTAGCTAGGGCAAGTAGGGGTCGAATCCACAGGGAAGGTATGAATCAAAGTTAATCTTACAAAAGAAATTCTAACCTAGGAAAGATATTTTTGGATTTTTGTAATTAAAATTGAAAACAAATAAATAATTAACTAGAAAACAATTAAAAGAAAATCAAGCGATAAAAGCATACTTCTTCTCCTTTAGGTAACTACTTTGATCAAGTGAATCATGGATCATGGACACTAAACATAAATTTGGCTTAGATTGCAATCAATTAAGAATCATAAATTACTCCAAATCGGTATATAGCCTAAGACGTAGACATCAACTTTCATTGAAACAAAGTAATCCTCTTAATATCTTAAACAACTCCATTTAAATAATTGGTATAGGAGAGGAATACTTGACCCTCCAACATGCTAAGAAGAATTAACCCGCATCTTGCTGACGATTAATCTCTATTGTTCCTAATCAAACATTCACCCTGTGAAGAATCATATGACAAGTATTAAGATTTACTTTTCCACATGCATGATAAATCAATACCAAACTTGCCTACATCAATTTCCAACTTGGCCTAAATATTTCAACAAGGTTTGATATCCCATTGAACCTAGGACTCCTAGAATTACAATTGTTACTTGGACCAACTTTAGCTTGACTCAAGCTACTTGAATCTAACTATAGCATTCATAAATCTCAAGACATGTTGCGCACCAAATCAATCAAAGTATGAACACATAAGATGAAGCATAGAGAAAGAAACGTATTTAAACAGAAAAAGCTCAAATTATAAGAACAAAAGTCTCACCATAGATTCATTGATCAAAAGTACCTAAGGAAAAGAAGTATAAAAAGATTAGCTACTCATGGATTGCAAGCAATCCATGAGAGACTGACAACTCTTAGAGGCCGGCTGCCTCCTCCCTCTCCTTGACGGCGCAAGACCTAGAAAACTAGGGAAAATTATGTAGAAAAGTGTTATGAGAGGTTGGCTAGGGTTCTAGACTTAAGAGGGTATTTATAGGGGTAGGCTTAGGGCTAATTTAGAGCTAAACAAACCCTAAGGACGTGCTGGACTGCTCTCCAAGTCTTCAAGCTAGTCCAAATAAGAATTTGGGCTTAATTGGATCAATCCCGCATAAAAGGCCCAAGACAGTTTCTGTCCGCTGACTTCAGGGGCATTTTCGTCGATGAAAACGTTCGAATTGGGCTTCGACCAAAACACGAAAGTTGTAGATCTTGGAGTTAGCTTTCAACCGGCTACTCATACGCCTCAAACGGAGCTCTGGATCACAAGTATGGCCAAAATACAGAAAGGTCGCCAAATCTGGAAACAAGTGAAGAGGCTTCAAGGTGAAGACACGCATGATGGCATGCTTGGCGCGTGCATGGCTGCAACCCGACTCCCCCTGGGCGCCCATGTAGATGGCTTGTGCGCCCAGGGCGTTGCTCTCAGCCCCCATGTCGCTAGTGCCCATGTGCTTGCTGGTGGCATGTCTCGACTAGCGCTGGGCGCCCATGTGCTATGCTTGGCGCCCCATGTGGTTTGCCTCGCGACCCATGTACTCCAGTTCTATAACACATCTTGATATGTTTTCTTGCCTTGAAATTCAACTTTGCTACTTTGCTTCAAACTCTTGAAAATCAATCTTATGATGATAAAATTGACTCTTCAAGCTCTTCAATCACGAACATATTGGCTCCATTCTTCATCCAAATTGTCCTTGGAAAATATTTGTGTAAATAATCATCCAAAAAGGCTCCAAAAAGGTACAAAAATGGTGATTTTGTACTTTTCTTCACTTTAACACCTATAAACACAAATATACCAAATATAAGGTATAATCAAGCATAAAGTACCCTAAAAGCATAGGAAAATGACCATAAAAAGATGCATAATTTTGGTCCGATCATATTTCCCCCATACTTAAGCTTTGCTAGTCCATAGCAAACTAAGGTTAATCCTAAGAAAACAAAAAAATGGTTAATCCTATACTAAGCAACATATTGATTCCACTTTCGTAGGTGTACGGCAGCACTTAGCATGTGACGCAAGTCTTTAAACCTCTATACGTCTATAAAGGAGAAGTTATAGTCTCCTGAGGGTTTACTTAACTAGAACGATACCCACAAACATTATGTAACATTAACTAGAGATATCAAACTTTAGAAAACAAAGTATTTCTAACAAATTAAGAATTTAATCTACATTTTCTAATCAAATGCAATATAAGTTAGTAAAAATACAAAGACCATAAAATTCAAATCAACTATGCACAAAATCACTCCAATCAATAATGTAAGTTCTAAGATCAACATACCTTGGAAAAATTTGACAAGGAAAACTTACCATAAGCTTGCATTTTCATCAATTTCCAAAGAGAAAGTAATATCATGGATATTAATCAAAAATTAAGATGGGTTTAAAAAGAAATAGCTCAAAATTTCTAAGCAAGGTTACTAACCTTAGAAGTGTCCATGATTTGGGGCTACTAGCTCCCTTTATTTGAGGTTACTAACACTCATTTTTACAAGAGGGACAATATTTCCGCTTTCGATGCCTTTTATCCTCTTTCCATGGGTTACTAACTCCTTTTGTTAAAGAAAAGAGTGACAACAATGGATTTCTTATTATTGTTTTTTTTAGGCAAGAAAATATCTCTTCTCCTTTTAACATGAAAACACTTCTTTATAAAAGATTTTAGCTACTTTTCATACCCCCACACTTAGTCTTTGAAATATCCATGACATACTTCTATAAATGTACACAAGATTCAACACAAGTTCTAGAAGTAATGCACTTGTTAAACCATTTTTGGGTATGAAAAACCTTATTAATTACACTTCTCAATCAAAGAATGAAATTATACATAAGAAAATTTGAAAAATATTTTCAATCTATTCAAACTAATTAATATTATAAAAGATTATACTCATGGAAATTAAACCAAAATTTAATAGAGATACAAAACAATTTTTTTAATTTTCTTCAAAAATTTTGAAAAATTTGTCTCTAATCAATAAGATAGAAAAGAAAAATAGGATCTTGAAAATAGACTAAATCTTCCCCCCACACTTAAAAGACACATTGTTCTCAATGTGTGTTGTGCTAGTATTTTGACAAAAAAATTTCAAAACATGTTGTTTTGGAAACTTTTGGAAAAATGAAGTGCACAAGTAAGACTCGATCTAGAAAGTGTCGACCCAATCTAATAAATCAAGCAAACTTACTACTAGCAATAAAACACAATAAATGGGGTAATCCAATTAATTGAGCATATGCAAGAATTAATTCACCAAGAAAGTCGAAACTTAATCTAAGCAAATTAATCAAACATAGTATCAATCATAGCATCCAAACACATAAGTCTTACATAAGATCCAAATAGAACAAATACAAATACAAATACAAATGCATGCAATGTCATGATAAAAATGCAAAACATAAAAGAGTTCATAACATATGACATCCTAATGATAAGAATCATCGGCCTCTCCTTGGTCTCCTTTGACCCATGGAATCACATAGGGTATCCTCCATTCTCTCCATGTAAGCTCTCATCTCACTCCTATGTTGTCTCATCTCTCAAACCATAAGTTGTTGAAATTCTCTCATAGGAAGCTCTTGGAAGTTTTCTTCATCAACTTCCAAGGATGGTTGTCTTGTCCCTTATGATTGTTCAAGTCCTTGTGCATAAGTCCTTCTTTGCACATTGTACCAATGTACCTCATTGGCAACAACTCTCCTCCTTAAACACAAATGACTTAAACATATCACATGAATAACATTGTCTTCATTGTCGAAGCAATACTCACCATCGACTTCAACTCCTTCATTGACCAAAATCTTGCTAATCAACAATGGGAAAACAAATGTCTTATCTTCATGTGAAGAGTGAACTACTTCCACATCCTTGAGAGTAACAACCTAGCCATTAGTATTCCATTACAATGACCTAATCCATGGCAAAGCTTGTATACCACATAGAAGTCTTCAATGCGAAGCTTATGCTTGTTACTACTCCTAGGAATGACATTATGATGCAATAAGTAACACACAAGTCTATCCCTTGGTTCCGTGTACTTGACTCTTACCTCTCTATTCCCTTGGCTATCCATACCAAGAGGAATGTCAAACCTCCTTAACGCACTATCCCTTTTCCATGTGCTCTCGGTAGCGGTCCTTTGCTCTCCATTAACATAAGTAAAATAGAACATACTACCCTCATTGTTCAAATCAAGTAAACGGCATAGATATTCCTCATCAACTACAATGTACTTACCTTTAACCATTGTGTTGATGGTGTAGGAATAACCATCACGCTCCTTGTCCATGTTGGCATAAAATTGTTTCACCAAATTGGGATAGTAGTATCCATCTACTTGAAGAAGTGATCCTCAACCTCTATTGACAAATAATGGACTAACTCCAAGTTCTTGATCAATGTTAGTTGGAAGCACTTTTTCTATAATGAAAGAGTTGTTATACCTTGCTTCATACCACTCTTGACATTCATTATCAACAAATATGAGTGGCGGCACACTAAGGTAAGGTTGTATGGTGGTTTTCTCCTCAATTGGTGCGGCTTGAGATGTTGATGCTCTTGCTCTCACTCTTCTCGACATTTTCTCGAACACTTGGTGGGCACTAGGTTACCTTGTAGTGTTTCTTGAAAAATCTTTCTTTAAAATCCAATGTAGCACTCCCCAATGCTCTAAATGCTCCAATCAACTTCCAAACTATCTCTTATCTCCTTTCTAATCACTCCAAACAAGAATCCAAAGAAAACAACCACTTTCCCAAAACTTGATAATTTGAAAAATTGATGGATTTGATGGAAAAAGTGTTGAATAATCAAATGGGTAAGTGTTTAAGGTGATAAAAAGATGAAAGAAATGAATTGTAAGTGATGAGGTAGTGAAATTTGAAGATTAAAGTGAGTGAATATGTGAATGTAGGCAAGAGAAAAGAAAAATTGAGTGGCTTTTGGATGAAGATGGGTGTTGTAGGATTTGAAGTGGGTGTTGGGTGGTATTTATAGTGTTTGAGATGAGTGATGGGTGTAGGTGAGTTGGAAGGCTCGGCATGGCATGGGTGCATGGGTGCTGTCAGCGGCACATGGGTGCTCAAGCCAACGGGCTGGGTGCTCAGGCAAAGCGCCTGGGTGCCCTCCCTGAGTCGGCCTCAAGCACAGGCCCTTACGGCTGGGTGCTGGGGCTTTCCAGCTGGGTGCCCAGGCTTGCAGCATGGGGGCCCAGGCTTGCAGCATGGGGGCCCAGGCTTGCAGCATGGGGGCCCAGGCTTGCAGCATGGGGGCCCAGGCTTGCAGCATGGGGGCCCAGCTGGGATCGGGCTTGGTCCCTTTGCTTTCAAATTTCAATTTTTCTACCAAACTCAATTCCAACTTCAACTCAATTACCATTCAAAAATCTTACCATATTCCAAATTCTTCAATCCAAAAACACTTGATTTTCACCAAAAATTCCACTTGATAACCATCAAAAGATTGACCTTATTTCCTTATCACTTAAGAGTCTATATGTATGAGATGCATGAGATAATTATACAATGATAATATGCATGGAAAAACATTCAATTCAAGAAAATTAATTGATATGCATCAATCATCAATCAAACATAGGAAATTAAATGAGATTAGAGTTTCAAGAAAGCTTCTCTATTTTTGCAAAGTGTAAGCTCCAATTGCTCTTCATGTGTGTTTCCTTTCCTTGTCTACATTGCTTGATCGATTCCCTTGAATTGGAAATGCAAAATGACCTATAACTAAGAAAAAGAAAATTTAAAAGAAAAAGGATAGATGTTAGTATATTGGGTTGCCTCCCAATTAGCGCCTTCATTTAATGTCTTTGGCTAGACATCCTCGTGGACTATTCTCCATTGGTGAAGGAACGTTGAGTGTGCTCCTTCAAAAGTTCCACGGTGATGTTGAGAGTGTC
>AWWV01011898.1:0-10602 GCA_001974805.1 Corchorus capsularis | reverse complement strand
ACTTAGGAATAAAGCATGAAGAACAAGTAATTTAATAACAAACACAATGTGAAATTTCTCGCCCATTGATTCTTTCCTCTCTTGGATGGAGGATTAATTCACATCCAATTGCTACATAAAATTAAGCTGGAGTGATTAATTCACAACCTAATCTAGCTAATGCTAACTCAATTTATCATGAAAGTGTCGACCCAGTCAATCAAAACAAGCAACATAGAATTCATACAGAGATCCAAGAAATACTCAAATAAATTCTCATATAAAAGCACAAAATCTCACCATGGAATTAGTCAAGAGATCAATTAAATTCTACATTGGAGAGAAGAAAAGATTACTCACTCATAAATTGAGTGATCATCCACAAATAAGAAGAAAAGAACTTATCTATAGATGAGGAAGAGAGAGGGGCGGCGGCTCCTAGGGTTTTTCTCCTCCAAACCTTCAACTAAACAATATATCTTATGAAGAATAAAATTATACTTACAAAATCTAGACCTAAGGTGGCTATTTATAGTGGAGAAACAAGGGTAGGGCGGTTTAGGGCTGTCTTGGACTCCAAGTAGGATTAGGTGTCATCCTAGAATAAAATCCAAGTCAAAATAGGATTCTGGAATTTTCTGGATTTCTGCAGAAACTTCACTGACAGATTCGGGCTTGAAATCGGCAGAATTGGGCTTCAGACTTCAAAGGAAAGTTGTAGAGCTCGGAGTTAGCTTTCCAACAAGTACTCATGGGCTTAAAACGGATATCTGAGCAGAAAGTTATGGCCTTTCTACCGAGACTGCGCTGAAATAGGGCTTATATCGCAAATCTACGGGATTAATGCGGGATTTGGATATTCTTTTGGATATTGGGCCCACAAATTGGGATTTTAACTCCAATTATAGGTTTATATGGGCTAAGTATATTCCCATATAAATAATCCAAAATTCCTTAGCTTCAGGGCTTCTTCTGGGCTTGGCTTCAATCCTTTGCAATTTTAGCTCCAATCTTCAATTCTTGCTCCTTGAAATAATTCTTTAATGATCTTCAAATCTTCAAATTATCTTCAAGAAATCTTCAAACACGAACTTTGCATCTCCAAATCTATACTCAAAATTGCTTTGCTAATATCTGTGTAAAAAGTAATCAAAATAGCTCCAAAAGTAGTGAAAATAAGCAAATTCTCAATTTCACATCTCATAAAGACTAAAAACACAAATACTTAGAAAATAAGGTATAAATGCATATAAAAGTAGTAAAAAGTATAGAAAAATAGCTATAAAAATATGCATAATTTGAGCTCGATCAGTCTCCCAAGCAATAAAGACAATGATTTTTAGAATCATCTTCCTCCATCTCCAACACATAAATATCCATAGGGAATATTAGATGTTAAACCTTGATTAACACGTTCTCTAGAACTCCTTAACGCTTCACTAAAGATCTATCGGCCAACTGGAGCACGATGTCAGTAGATTTCAATGGTCCAAGATTCAAATCAATATAAGCAGAATGAGGCATAACACTTAAAGAAGCACCTAAAGTCTAACATAGCATTCTTTAACATACCTTCTCTAATTGAGCATGAGATAGAAAACATACCTAGATCCTTTAGCTTTGGGGTAATTCCTTTTGAATTATAGAAGAGATGCTATTTTCCAACAGAAATCTTATCTTAGAAACGCTTCTTGTTGATGCATAGCTGCTTAAAATCTTAGCATACTTGGGAATTTGTTGAATGACATCCACTAATGGGATATTGACCTCAATTTTGCTGAATGTCCAAGATAACAAGATCAATCTCATCCTTCTTGATACGAATCTAGTTGTATTAGATTCAAATCCACCTTTGAGACCCGCCAAAGATCAACTTGAAACACCAAAACTTCTAGGCTTGTATGAGTCGATAAACCTAACCTAGTCTTCTTCTTTGTTCGTTGGCCTTAAGCTCTCAATTAGACCTGCAATAGAACACTTAAGATCACAAGATTCACAAACAATTAAGCAATAACAACCTAATTGTTTGCTAGGACTCTACAAGATTGAAGAACCCTAAGTTTGCTCAAACTAGAACAATGAAGCTAAGATAATCAATTTGGGTGTATAAACCTCAACTTTATTAATCAACTCAACTTCAACTTTTACAAGAGATATTGGTGGCCTTATATAGTGATAAGGTCAACCAAAATCCTAAAATAAATCCTATTTTTCGTCCAAATATAAGGGCTAGGGAAAAACTAGTCCAAGCCCAACTAGGAAAAGAAAATAAAAGCATAATTAAACAAGGATTGGACTTAGTCAAACAAGGCCCAACCCAAATAACATCCAAACTTAAAAATAAGCTAATCTAAGATAGAATTAAGCCCAAACAAAGATAACTAATGATAATGGGCTCATGCCATGATGTCAATCCGGCCATCTACAATCAATAGCAAGCAAAGTGATGAACTTGTAATTGATTGGTAATTTCTTCCCCAAATCATCACCAAAGCTCTTCAATTGAACTTCAATGGTCTTCAAGTCTTCAAGATGAGTTCGAACAAGGCGCATGAGTGCATCCTTGAATCTCTTAGCTCTTGCTCTTGTCATCGGACCTATCCAAAATTAAATCCAAATGAAATGGCCCAAAGATGAATAATCCGAAATAGGAAAAGGAATCCAATCTAGCTAAATTCAAACCCTAAAATGGGTGTCTACAGCATGCCATGTCCTACTTGGTCGACCATGGCAATATGACAACAAGGTCCATCACGATGGTGAGAGAAATAAGTATTCCTTTATGTGTGGTAAGCGTCCTATTACTTTGGTTCCTTTATCACCTCAAGAAGCTTTAAAAGATCAAATAAAAGTGAGGGATGAATTTGCTAAATTGGAATCTGAATTTAGGACTAAAGAAAAGAGTAAGCTTGTTAGTACTAGTATGAATTGCGTTGATAGTAAATCTGATTTGGTTGATAAGCATACTAGTTCTAAGAAAGTTAATAAGGAGTGTATGTTAGCTACTAAGAGTGAGATTAAAGAAGCTTTGAATGATAATTCTGTTTTGATCTTGCTTTTGCTTAAATATACTCTTGTGAGCAATAACCACTTGGAAAAAGAGCTTCCAAGCAACATTGTTTCTCTTTTGAGTGATTATATAGATGTGTTTCCTGAGGAGATTCCTAGTGGTTTGCCACCAATTAGGGTGATTGAACATCAAATTGACTTCATCCCTGGGGCGCAAATACCTAATAAGCCAGCTTATAGGACAAATCCTGAAGAGACAAAGGAATTGGAAAAGCAAGTTGGAGAGCTACTTCAAAAGGGGTTTGTGCGTGGAAGCCTTTCTCCATGTGCAGTTCCTGTTTTGCTTGTTCCAAAAAAGGATGGAACTTGGAGAATGTTTGTTGATTGAAGGGCAATAAATAACATAACGGTAAAGTATCGTCACCCTATTCCTAGATTAGATGATATGCTTGATGAATTGCATGGTGCTTGCTTATTTTCAAAGATTGATTTAAAGAGTGGCTATCATCAAATTCGCATGAAAGAGGGTTATGAATGGAAAACTGCCTTTAAAACTAAGTTAGGGTTGTATGAATGGTTAGTTATGCCTTTTGGATTGACTAATACACCTAGTACATTCATGTGATTAATGAATCATGTTTTAAGAGCTTTTATTGGCAAGTTTGTTGTTGTTTATTTTGATGATATACTTGTGTATAGTCGAAAACTAGATGAGCATGTTAAGCATCTAAGATGTGTGTTAGATGTACTTAGGGTTGAGAAATTATATGCTAAACTTAAGAAGTGCACCTTTTGCACAAACAAGCTTGTTTTTCTTGGTTTTTTGGTGTCATCGAAAGGTATAGAGGTTGATGAGGAAAAGATCAAAGCAATCAAAGATTGGCCAACCCCCACCAACGTTGGTCAAGTGAGATCTTTTCATGGACTAGCCGGATTCTATAGGAGGTTTGTTAAGGACTTTAGCACCTTACCGCCCCTATTACAAGTGTGATGAAGAAGAATACACCATTCAAGTGGGGAAAAGAACAACAAGAAGCATTTGAGATCTTGAAGGAAAAATTATCTAATGCTCCTTTGCTTGTTTTACCTAACTTTAACAATACTTTTGAGATTGAATGTGATGCATCAGGGATTGGAATTGGAGCTGTTTTGATGCAAGGTGGGAAGCCCGTAGCTTATTTTAGTGAGAAATTGAATGGGGCTGCATTGAACTATCCAACCTATGATAAAGAGTTGTATGCTCTTGTGAGGGTGTTGCAAACTTGGCAACACTACCTATGGCCTAAGGAATTTGTGATTCATACGGATCATGAGAGCTTGAAGTATTTAAGAGGCCAACAAAAATTGAACAAGAGACATGCTATGTGGAGTGAGTTCATAGAGAGTTTTCCTTATGTTGTGCGATACAAACAAGGTAAGGAGAATGTTGTAGCCGATGCTTTATCAAGGAGGTATGTCTTACTTTCCATGCTTGATTCTAAGTTTCTTGGATTTGAGTATATTAAAGAATTGTATGCTAGTGATGTTTACTTTAGTGAAATCTTTAAAGCATGTGAAAATTCTGGTTTTGGAAAGTATTATAAGCATGATGGATTTATGTTTAAAGAATCTAGATTGTGTGTGCCTTCTTGCTCTTTGCGCATATTGCTCTTGAGGGAATCGCATGAAGGGGGTTTAATGGGTCACTTTGGAGTTGATAGAACATATGATATATTGCATGAACACTTCTTTTGGCCTAAGATGCGACATGATGTAGGAAAGTATGTTGCTAGTTGCATTGTATGTTTGCAAGCTAAATCTACATCTAAACCTCATGGATTGTATAGTCCTTTGCCTATTCCGCATGAACCTTGGACTCATATTAGTATGGACTTTGTGTTAGGATTACCTCGTTCTAGGTAAAGATTCTATCTTTGTGGTTGTTGATAGGTTTTCTAAGATGGCACACTTCATTGCATGCACTAAAACGGATGATGCCATTAATGTAGCTAATTTCTTCTTTAAGGAGATTGTTAGACTACATGGAATGCCTAGGACGATATTAAGTAATAGAGATGCTAAGTTCTTAAGTCACTTTTGGAGAACTTTATGGGCTAAGTTAGGTACTAAGTTGTTATTTTCAACTACTTGTCATCCTCAAACCGATGGCCAAACTAAAGTAGTTAATAGGACTTTGTCAACTTTGCTTAGGGCTTTAATTAAGAAGAACTTAAGAACTTGGGAGGATTATCTATCTCATGTTGAATTTGCATACAATAGAAGCATACATAGCACTACTGGATTTTCACCTTTTGAAACTGTGTATGGCTTTAATCCTTTAACCCCCTTGGATTTGTTGAGTTTACCTTTGAGTGTGCAAGTCGACATGGATAGACAAAGGAAGGCCGATTATGTTAGGGAAGTTCATGCTAGGGTTCGAGATCAAATTGAGAAGAAAACACAACACTACATGAAGGTTGCTAACAAGGGGCGCAAAGAGATCATCTTCGAACCTGGAGATTGGGTTTGGTTGCATCTAAGGAAGGAAAGGTTTCCTGAAAAAAGAAAGTCTAAGCTCTTACCTCGTGGAGATGGTCCATTCCAAGTCTTGGGGAGGATCAACAACAATCCCTACAAGCTAGATCTTCCAAGTGAATATGGCAATGTAAGTGCTACTTTTAATGTTTCAGACTTATCCTTGTTTGATAGTGATGCAGATTTGAGGACAAATCCTTTTCAAGGGAGAGGGGATGATGTGCCAAGGGCTTATCATGGCTTAGAAGAGCACAATGGAGCCAATGGAGATCATGCTTCGGATAAACATGGAGTTGTCTCGAAGTCTTTTGAGCTGCTACGGTTGATCTTGGTTTGAAGGAAAGCTTGGAGAAGCATGGAGATGCCACCATCGCACATGGCCAAGCACTTGACCGGCCACACCGGCTGCATGACCCAGCCATGCCGATCGCACATGCCCTGCCACACTGGAATTTTAAAGCAAACGGAGTTAAGATGAATCCGCTATGATTTTTCAAAGTTCCTGAGTTTTTTTTTTCAAGAAGATGAATAAGATGGATGAAAAACTTGATGATAGATGAATAGAAGGATAGATTTACCGATTGAAGATGACAACCTATGCTCTGATTACCAATTGATACGAATCTAGTTGTGTTAGATTCAAATCTACCCTTTGAATAGCCACCAAAGTCGACTTGAAACACCAACTCTTCTAGATGAGTAAAATCGATGATCTTCACCTAAGCAATTCTCTTCGTTCGTCGGCCCTAAGTCTCCAATTAGACCTGCAATTGAACACCTAAGATCACAAGATTCACAAACATTTAACCAATCACTACCTAATTGTTTGCTAGGACTCTACAAGATTGAAGAACCCTAAGTTTGCTCAAACTAGAACAATGAAGCTAAGATAATCAATTTGGGTGTATAAACCTCAACTTTATTAATGAACTCAACTTATGTTTACAAGAATTATTGGTGCCCTTATATAGGCACAAAGATAACGCATAACCTACTATAAACCCTAATTTTCATACAAATATAAAGGCTACACAAAAGATCCTTCTAGAAATTAGTTTAGCATTGTGTTGTTCGGCCTAATGGGCTTTTATTTATCTTAGATTAGCTATTTAATTAGTTTAGAAGACATTGGGTTGGGCCTTGTTTGACTAAGTCCAATCCTTACTTAATTAAGTTATGTATTTACTTTTCCTAGTACGACAAAGAGTAGGCAATTTCCTTGATCCTTCCTTTATGTAATGTTTTCCTTTTAGCTTTAGGAGAAGGGTTATGCGTCCCCTACTACTATATAAAGGGACCATCCCCCTTTTGTAAACATAAGTTAAGTTGAGTTGATTAATAAAGTTGAGGATTATTTTTCCAAATTGATTATCTTAGCTTCATTGTTCTAGTTTGAGCAAACTTAGGGTTCTTCAATCTTGTAGAGTCCTAGCAAACAATTAGGTTGTGATTGCTTAAATGTTTGTGAATCTTGTGATCTTAGGTGTTCAATTGCAGGTCTAATTGAGGACTTAGGGCCGACGAGCGAAGAGAGCTTGCTTTGTGAAGGTTGTCGACATACTTGTCTAGAAGTTGAAGAAGTTCAAGTAGATTCTTGGCGGGTCACAAGGATAGATTTTAATCTAATACAACTAGATTCGTATCAATGGTGATGACTATTGGGAGTTGGGATGCTAGGACATGTGCACTTGGATGATTGACACTGCCGCGGTTCAGTGCTTGATACCTGGGTGCTCATGCCTATGGCTTGGGTGTTCAGGTTTTTGGCCTGGATGCCCAGCGGCAGTCGGCCTCTAGACTTGTGCTGGCTTGATGCAGGGCAGCTGGGGGCTGAGAGGTTTCGGTCTGGGTGCTCAGGCAATAAACCTGGGGGCCCAGGTCGAGTCGTGTTTTGCTTCCTCTATGCTCGTCCTTGCATTTTTCCTACCAACTTGCTTCAAACTCAACCCTTAATGTCCCAAAGATAAATATCATCAAAACTCTTGCAAAATTCCCAAAAAAATCTTCAATCCAAGAACATTTGTCTCATACCAAAAATTTCACTTGATAACCATCAAAGAATTACCCTGGCTCTTATCACTTAAAATTCTATATGTATGAGATGCATGAAATAATTTATACAATGGTAATATGCATGGAAAACAATTCAATTCAAGGAGTAAAAAATCAATCTCAATATGTGTTAATCAACAATCAAGGCATATGAAATTAAAAGAATGGGAGTTGAGAAAGCTTCTCTATTTTTGCAAAGCGTAAGCTCCAATTGCTATCTTCACGTGCTTCCTCCACTTGTCTCCATTTGCTTGTAATACTCCTCAATTTGAAAATGCAAAATGACCTATAACTAATAAAAAGAAAATTAAAAGAAAAGGATAGATGTTAGTTTCTTGGGTTGCCTCCCAAGTAGCGCCTTTGTTTATTGTCTTTGGCTAGATTTTCCTCCATCTCCCTTTGTTAAGGTGGATCATACCACTTCAAAAAAAAAAGTAGATATGACAAGATAGGAAGAATATGAATACAACAAAATAGGAGATAAGGAAAGAGTTCACTAATTTTGTTGAGAGCGATCCCATGAATGGCTATGAATGACAATGCCATCTTTGTTGCCGTTAGAGGTTGATGCAATGAGAGTTTTTGGCATCCTTGATTGGCATTGCTTCTTTCTTGCCTTTGTGGAGTGTCCTCATCTTCGTTGATCTCCTCATCCTTCAAAAGGAATTGATCCATAGATATCTATTCCTCTTCTCCATAGCTTCTTGAGTTCTCATCGTTTGATGGCTTTTCGTGTTTGGCAATCTTTGGTGGAGAATGTGGAGGAATGTCCATCTCAATGTCTTCTTTTGGTGCTTCCTTTTTCTTCTTGCACAATCTTGGGAGTCTCCTTTGGTATTGTAGGGGTGCAAAGCACGCTAAGGGCATCATCTTCATCATTGAAGGAAAATTGAATGGGGTTTTGTTCATTAAGCTCTTGTGATTCTAAATCATCCATGTTTTGCTTAACACCTGATCGAGCTCAAATTATGCATATTTTTATAGCTATTTTTACATACTTTTTGCTATTTTTATATGTGTTTTTACCCTATTTTGTAAGTATTTGTGTTTTTAGGTCCTGAAGACAAGAAAAGTGAAAACTTATTGTTTTTCACTCTTTTTGGAGCTATTTTGGAGACTTTTTACTCAATTATGGATTTAGCCATTTGGAATGAAGATTTGAAGATTCGAAGTTCGTAATTGAAGATATTTTGAAGAATTGAAGAATTAATTCAAGAAGCAAAATTGAAGATTTGGAGTTTTATTGCAAAGAATTGAAGACGAGCCCAGATGAAGCCCTGAAGTTGAGGATTTTTGGATTATTTATATGGGAATATACTCAGCCCATATAAACCTATAATTGGAATTAAAATCTCAATTAATAGGCCTAATATCCAAATGAATATTGAAATCCCGCAATAATCCCGTAGATTTGCGATATTAGTCCGGTTTCAGCGCAGTCTTCGTAGAAAGGCCATAACTTTCTACTCAGATGTCCGTTTTAAGGCCATGAGTACTCGTTGGAAAGCTAACTCCGAGCTCTACAACTTTCTTTTGAAGTGCAAAGCCCAGATCTGCCATCTTCAAGCCCGATGAAGTCGAAGTCCCTGCTCAAATCCAGAAATTTCCAGGAAATTCTAGAAGTCCTCTTTTGACTTGGAGACTACTCTAGGATGACACCTAATCCTATTTGGAGACCAAGAAAAGAGCCTAAACCGTCCTACCCTTATTCTCCACTATAAATAGCCACCTCCTGTATCACAAATCACATACTACACAATTAATCTCTCATATAGTTTTATTCTTTTTCTACCTTTCTTTAGTTTTTAGGTTTTTCTCTAGTTTTAGAAAAGGAGAAGTCGACACCCTCTCTAGCAATAGAGGGAGTCGACGTCCCTAGGGTTTTCAAAGGGGAGATTCCGCCTCTCCCAGTCCTGTAAGTATTCTTATGCCTCTCATGGATTTTCCTGAATCCATGAGTAGCTAAATCCTTAATACTTCTGATCCTTTGGTGAATTCAATCAATTGATTATGGTGAGATTTCTATACTTATAATTTTGTGTTAAGTTCTTGATGATAGTAGTCAAAACCCTAGAATAATTTTATGATTCTGAATCTTATCTGAATTATGTGGCCACTAAGGATGTAAGAGGAAGATCTATGGCTAGATCATACTTAGAATTAATCACTCAAGTTTGATTGTATTTAGCAAATTAGGTTTGTTTAATCGCTGCTTAATGGGTATTTGTCTACCGGAGGGCGAGAAATTTCTCTTCGTATGGTTCTACTTGGAGGCATGTGCGTAAATTAACTGTTCTTAATTCTTTGTTCTCAAGTGATCTTTAAGCCCTAAGAAAGTAATCGATCATTGAAGGAATAATAGGGATAACTGCAGCTCTAATCGGCCTCTTATCTAAAATACATGTTGGGAAACCTATATCAGTTGTCAGTCAAGAATAAGATGCGAAATTCATCTTTTAAATCTAGGATCCATAGTTAATTTGATTGATGGATACCACTGGTGAAGAAGTATGCTTTATAATTATTGTTTGCTTTATTAATTTGCTTTATTAATCTGTTTTAGATTTAGATTTAGATTTAGATTTGCTTTGCTTTGCTTTGATTTTTAGTTTAATTATTTTCTTTATAATTGTTATTTCATAATCCCTGTTTTCTAATCGATTTTTGGAAAAGATCTTTCTATCTTTTAATTGTTCATCACATAAACCTTCTCTGTGGGATTCGACCCCTACTTGCCCTAGCTATTCTAGTTAGTTATTTGTGGGGATTATTTTTATGGTCATAGACGACACGATCATAAATTTTGGCGCCATTGCCGGGGAAGGGAATTGAATTGAGAAAAAGTGAAGATAGATTAGATCCAAAAATTAGTTTTCGTTTTTGTTTTTTCCGTTTTTTTTTTTTAAAAATTGTTTTTGCGTCGATAAAAAAAAAAGTTTTCCGTTTTTTCCAATTTTTACTAAAAAAAAAAATTTTTTTCCGTTTTTAATTTAGGGTTTCCGATTTTTTTTGAAAAAAAAAATTTAATTATTTTTCTTTTTCCGTTTT